>JBCEWB010180509.1:0-10009 GCA_039654565.1 Peronia peronii
ATCTATCTATCTATCTATCTATCTATCTATCTGTCTATCTGTCTATCTGTCTGTCTGTCTGTCTGTCTGTCTGTCTGCCTGCCTGCCTGCCTGCCTGCCTGTCTGTCTGTCTGTCTGTCTGCTGTCTGTCTATTTATCTGTCTGTCTGTCTGTCCATCTGACCGTCTGTCTGTCTGTTTGCCTGCCTGCCTGTCTACTATCTATCCATCCATCCATCTATCTATCCATCTGTCTGTCTGTCTGTCTGTCTGTTTGTCTGCCTGCCTGTCTGTCTGTCTGTCTGTCTGTCTGTTTTTTCTGTGTATCTTTTTATCTATTTCTTTGTTCTGAATTCTCTAATTATCTTTCTACTCACTTGTTGTCCACCGCTCTTGATTTCTTTCTCATCTAGTGGTGAAAATAACAAACGTTAACCCATTTAACATAATTGTTTATATTTGGACCCTCTCTCATCTGTCCATATGCCGTCCGATATATCTGTCTGTCTGTCTGTTCACTCATGTCTGGACTGTCCACTTACAGGAAGACTCGGACCGTGAGTGGAAGTTTGCCCGTAGCATTCTCTACATGGATTATATCGGCAATGGTGGCACCTTGCCCGCCCCACTCAACATTATCGGAGCCCCCAAGGCTTTGCTTCGCATGATTTTCTGCAACTGTTGCTGTTGTAGCAAAGAGGAGTCTGATGATGAAGGTAAGTGAACAGCATTTGCTGGTGATGGTGGTGCTGGTGATGTAGTGATGGTGGTGGTGAAAATATAATAATGGTGGTTAAAATGAACTGTTTCATTTGTCTTTTCATTAAAAATGGGCCAAACCTCTCCTGCACAAGAACAAATCATGTAATTAACATTTTGTGTCATATACAGCCATTTGCATTTTATGTTTTCTTTTTCTTATTGCTCTGAGGAAGAGCCAACAAGGTTTGAAAATTTGGCTCGTGATACCAATTATATTCAAATTTCTACCATATCAATTTCTTCATATTGTTACTACATTTTTTGGTGTATTTGATTGGTTATCGGTAAGTAGATACTCATCATCTTGAGGACATTTTTTTTTTTAGAAAATGATGGTTGTGGCGATAGTGAATGTGGTTGTGATGGTGATAGGAATGATGATGGTGATGGGAGTGGTGATGGTGATGGGAGTGGTGAGGACGGTAATGCTGTAGGTTCTCAGTTTCTTTTTCTGCTTCTTTCTGTATCTGTCTTGGTCTCTCTTTTTCTGTCTCCTTCTGTCCTTAACTTTCTCTATCTGCACCTTTCTCTCTGTCTCCACTCCTTTCCTTTGTCCGCCCCCTGCCCCCCTACTCCCTACCCCACCCCTCCCCCGGCCCCGTCCCTCGCTTTGCTTTTGTCGGTCTCGATCTCTTTTGTTTCTCATTTTTTCCCTAGCCCTCTTTTCTGTCTGTCTGTCTCTCTTTTCTTTTTCTCTGTCCCTCTCTTTCTTTGGATCTTTCTCTCTTTATCCCTCACTATTTCTAGATCTGCCTCCCTCTTCTCTCTTTCTCTCTCTCTTTCTCTTTCTCTCTCTCTCACTGTCTGTCTCTCTGACCCCATGTTTATCCACTGTATAACACTGCTTGTCTCTCTTATTCACCACCTACTCTTTGCCTATGCCCAGACCAAGACGACGAGCCTGGAGATGGCGGTGCCCCTGCCATGATTCCAGTCAGGAACGGACCCTCAGTCAATGGTAGAGACTCGCCACGGTCACCTTTGGCTAAACAGTCGTCTCTAGATGGTCCATCTGGGGTAAATTAGCCACTACATCCAGATAGGCGACCATCTATATCCATTATCCGCCCGTTTATCCATCTTTCCATTTATTCATTCATCCATACATTCATATCCAACCATATCGCTATCGATCCACACACCCAGTCATACAACCATCCATCCATCCATCCATCCACCCACCATCCATTATTCATCCATCCATCCATCCATCCATCTGTTCATCCATCCGTCCGTCCTGTCATCCTTCAATGACAGTAGTATCATGATATGAAATAACAGTCAGACATGAAATGATATCAAAATATCAATAGATTTGTAGTTTAACTTTTCATTTGTTATTATTATTATTATTATTTTTTTGGTAACAATTCTTTGAAACTTACTGTCTCATTATGGCGTTAATTCAATTTCATGGAATAGTTCTATAGTGACAGTCATTGTATGACATAGTCAGCGCTATTACGATAACAGCATGCAATTTTTAGTTCCTTTCAGCTCGTGTTAATATCACAGGTCACTTTGATGACATACCGTTGTGTTCATACATAATTTTTATTTGTACATTTTTAAGGGAGAGGGATGGAATTGAAGACGAGGCTTTGGGACCAAAATATCAAGACTGGGGATTTGCTTTTTTTTAGACACTTTGACCTCATCTGATACCAGAAAAAAATAGCGGCTTGGGCCAGAAACATTCGCTTTGTGCTTCAAAACGCCACCAATAGCTAGTTTTCAAAACGCAAAACCTAATATCGCGGCGTTGTCATGGCAACCGGATACAAAACAAAAAATGTTTCCCCACTTTTCCTCTGATTTCTACATGTTCAAACCGAATTTGAGGCGTAAAAAGTCCCTCGCTGAAGCATTCAAAATGCCAGTCTCAGGACCAAGACCAGCAAGACCCCCCCCCCCCCCCCAAATGACATCGTTTGATACCAGTACCTCTCATGCCCAGGAATCCCAGGCGACTTCAATTGTGTCCCGGCCTCAGTTTGACTTCTACCCTTATCATGGAGCAGTGAATATGATAATAATGTAAATTCAGTACTACTGGTACCGGGTGATGTCATGAGCTACTTCAATGACAAGATCATTTTCTATCTATGGTGTGTTCCTCTGTCTAGAGCGCCCACCCGAGTGACGACATCTCGGCGGTGGAGATGACCGAGGCCAACGGTCGAGTCAATGAAAGTTTCGAGGGCACGCCCACCAAATCCACCCCACGCAGGACACAGACCATGGTACCTGTGGAGGCGGAGGAGGAGAAACTGACTTATCAGGTCAGCTTTACCACGTCTTCTTCTTCCTGAACTTCTTCCGTCTTCTTTTTTTTATCTTCCTTTATCCAGATCTTCGCACCTTTCTCTTTTCCCCCACTTCCTTTATTCGCCACTCTTCTTCTCTTCCTTTTTCCAGCCTCTCTCTCTTCCATGCTTCAGTTCTGTCCTTTCCTTCTTCATTTTATCCTTCCTTTCTTCTCCCCTTTCTTCTATCTCTTTCTTCCTTATCTGGTGCTTTTTTTCCTGTTCCTTTCTGTCCTTTCTACTTTGCCTGGCTGTCTCCTTCTTTTCCTGCCCCCAGTCCTTTCCTTTCTTCATTCTTTCCTTCCCTCCTCTTTTCCTCTTTCGTTTCTTCATCCCCACACTATTTCCATTTCAAACATTATATGGGTGTAAAGTAGACGAATGCTGGGACTCATACACAACTTCTTCAAACTACCCCATTTTTCAGCAAACCATGCAACGAATAGTACAGCGATACATCTTCGACATCCAGCGAGAGGCAGAGGTCACTGAAGGTATGTCCGCACTGTCCACTGTGTCCTCTCTGTGTTGGTTAGTCGTGTCCATCTCCATGGCATTGTGACTCCAAACCTCTAACATCTTGCAGTAGTAGCATAGCAACCCAACTCCTCTCTCTTGACTAGACTAGAGTGTGTGGTGGCTTAACCCTCTGAGACTATGTATTGTATTCTAATGACTCTGTATTGTTTGACAGTTAATTGCGTTGTCCTGTCTATGTATGTGTTGTATTGTATTGCATTGTGCTGTCTTTGTAAATGAGCCGTTTTTTTATTTTCAGTCAGCTAAGTCATGACCCTTTGTCCAGTACAAGAGATATAAGACAAACATAAAAAAAAAAAAAAAACACATTAGCTCCTGTTACTTTAAGCTTGTTAGACAAAATATGGAAACAAAATTATCACGATTACAAAAAAATAATAATAATAAAAAATAAAATAAAATAAAATTCTGGCATTTTGGAATCCGTTCCTCATGTTTCAAATAATAAGAGAAAAGTGACTTTTTCCTTCTTTACAATCTTTGTTTTATATCGCTTGGCAAAGGGAGGTAACTTAGCTGATGTTCAAAATGGCTTATTTTGTATTATCTTTGTATGATCTGTATTGTCATGTACTTTATTGTATCGTCTCTGATTATCCTTTTTGTGTGTGTGTGTTGTTTCTGTTTTGTATTATATCTGTATTGTTCTGTCTTTATATTTTACTGTACTGGTAGAGAACCTATAACACTGTTGCCGGATTTTAAAAATATTTAGCCTAGGACAACCCGACACTACTCGGTCACTCAAAGTGTATGGCAAATATCTGCATTTGTATGTTAGTGTTCTGGATGATTAAATTTACCGTTACTTAACATAAACGTCTTTGCTGTTTATGTCTCGTTTGTCTTTGTTTATGTGTTTGATTTCATTTCAATCAATCATTTTTTTTTTTTAAATTTCACTTTTTAGAGATTGTATTCTACGGTGTTTGCATTGTATTGTATTTTTGTTGGTATTGTCTTTGTATTGTACGGTATTATCTCCGAATAGCATTATCTTCTCAGTGTCTGTCTCTCTGTCTGTTTGTCTCTTTGTCTGTCTGTCTGTTTGAGCTGTCTTTGTGTTGTAATGTATCGGTGTTCTTTGCCCTATGTCTTTGAATTTCATTATCTTTGTATTTATTGTCTTCAAATTAGTTATAAGCTTCAGATCTGCTTGTATTGCAGTACCGTTAAAGGACTATGTGAACTACTGAATAAACAGGATATATCTTGCAACATTGATGTATAAAGATATAAATACTTGAGCTTTGTCGTGTGGGATGACAGGCTGTATAACGGTTTCAATCAGTTAGTCCGTAGTGATATCTTCTATTATATGTCTGTCTGTGGTATCACCCGATGTCTGTCCTTGTCTGTCCATCCAGTGTTGTTGTTGCTGTCCTTGTCCGTAGGCTTAGTCTGTTGTCACTCTTGTAGCTAGACTAGTCAAAGTCTGTCTATTGTATCATGCCTTAAATCTCGATAGACACGCAGACAACAGCTATCATACAACACTGTTATATCCTCAGATTATCTCGTTTCATGATATCTGTAGCTGCTCTGCAAACATATTTTTTTCTTTCTTTTGTATGAAAAGTGAACAGAAAAAAAAAAAATAGTAGGTTATACACAGAGCAACAGAAAATTATTCCCCGTATGTGCTGGTGATCGTACGATATTTACGGAAATTGCAAAATGCATTTATATTTTTTTAAAATTGAAAACGAAACTAATTTAATAGTAAATGAAAAAGGAAAGAAACAAAACAAACAAAAAGAAAAAAAATCCCATGCGGTGTGTTTTAGATTTTTTTTTGCAGTTGTGTTCTTTCACATAGCCGTGAAACATTTTCGATTAATCATATACCATTTAACTTGGGAACGCCAGAAATGCAGGATGTATTTGTCTCCTTGTTGATTTACTACTGGCTAGAAATTGTAACCTTTCACACCACATATAGCCTTCCCAACCTCTACTGACCCATACTAACCACCCATGCCAGTTTATCATGTTCGCCATTGTGGTAGATTACATTTGTTGTGACCTCCCACCTCTGACCTCTTCATACAACTCTCGCTCTTTTGTTTCTCCTTGACAATTCTGCAACAAGGTGGAGTTGGTTAGTGTTGTCGTTCGTTTCAGTTTTTTTTTTTTTTTTACATATTCATTTTCCTTTCTTTCATTTTTTTCGTCGCTTTTTTTTTTATCTTGCATTTTTATAATTTTTTCACTATGTTAAGGGCACTGTCTTTCACCCGCCTCAGTCACTTTCCTTTGCCAAAGTCATGTTGTTTGAAACGAACTCAGAGCAACATTTGAAAATTTCTTGGCACATTTGGAAAATATTTTCCTTAAACCATAATGATTTGTCAAACTTTTACTGGATTAAGATTTTCATTAAAGGATAACGAATGTTCTCTCTTTACACTGGATCTTTTCTTCACTGGGTCTCTCCGTGCCAGAAGAGTGTTTAGGTTACATTGCCGAACTTTGCTAAGAATAGCTTTTTCTCACCTTGAAATTTGGTTTAGCATCATGTCTCAGCATTACCAGCCACTTCTTTGAGAAGTAACGATATTTTCAGCAAACTTGTGGTTAAGCTGGACATAGCTGTTCACCATGTCCTCGCCGCCCGATGTGTATCATACTATAGCGCAATGTATTATTCAGGAATCATGGGTCAGGTACCTGCATATTGTCGGAGAATGTTTGTTTAGCCATCTTTGTTTCTGGCAAAGGGAAGTAATTAGGCTGCTGTAAAACAATTCCCATTGTGCTTTGTCAGAATCTACTGGCGATCTCATGACTATTGTATTTTAGATGCTGACGACGTGATGTCGTTTTGTTTTGTTTTTCCAGTGCCATCTCATTTTTTTCTCTCTGTACCTGCTTTCTGCTGGGCTCAAACAGAACGTCTCATCCTTCTGGCTTTCTCACTTTTGTTTTTGTTTCTTCTCACTTTTCATTTTTTATTTCCACCATCTTCTCTTGTATTCTACATTCGCTTTTTCAGTCTTTCTTTGTTCTATCTCGCTTTCTTCTTAATTTCTCTTTCTCTTTCATCTCTCCTCAATTTTTGACTCTCAATCTTTGCATCTAATTGGTTTTCCTTTTCAGTCTTTCTTCTGTTTTGCTTCTGTCTGTCATTCATACTCATCCTTCATCTTCTCTCTATGTCGCTCTGGATCGTTCTATCCCTTTTTCTCTCTTAATGTCTTTCTATCTTTTTCTTCCATGTTGTCTCTGTCACTTTTACATTCGTTTGTTTTTTCTGAGTCTCCTTCTCTCTCTACCTCTCTATGTGGCCCATTTCCCCTCTCTCTCCAGCAAGAGGTATTGTGTTTTCTTTTGGCTTACCTCACGCAGTCAACCAGTTTTTCATATTTAGCCCACCAATAACTCAAATAGTTTATTATCAGCTTTTAGGATTTTTACTGGATAAAGTCAACAGATGTTCATACAGAGCAGAAACGTGTTACCATGCACATGTAGTGCATTTCATCACACCATTTTTTCTTCTTTGCACAAATTTGATTCGGCATTTTTTAAGTATCTTGTTTTGATGCCAATCTGACTTTGAAATGGATCAGTAGTCCATTGTTTATTTGTTTATTTATTTTTACATAGATAACAGATGTCACACCTCTTTGACTATTGACTTATTTCGCCAGTTTCTTTCCAATGTTGAAAGGCTTCGGTGATGTAAAGAACAGCGTTGAAAATGAGAAATAATGAAACATTTACCGTAATGCAATCTCTTGAGACCATCATTGGCATTGACTGGCATCTTCTGGGATGGAGTAGATCTATTACTCTCATGTCGACTGAAATGATTGATAATGTAGTTGTGGGGGGGAGAGGCTAATAACTAAAAGCATAAAAGAAAATAATAAAGTAAGAGATAAAACATTGTTTTAAAAAGCATAAATATATAATCTCACTTTCTTTTTAATTCAAAAACTAAAACTGTTTAAAAATTCACATGAATGGATCACTGTCACAAATCCAATAAAAATTCAGAAATTTAAAGATATGTTTTGTATTGCATCAAACTAGCCTAATCACTAGACAAGCGCTTTTTTATTTGTATGCTTTAATTGAAATACATTGTAATACAATATTCTCACTTTTGGGGTGACGATGAGACTTTTACAGCAATGGGAAAGGTGAGGAGGGGGGGACTATGGTTGGGGGAATGGAGTTTTTATGATCAGCTAAACGCGGTAACTTTGAACATTTTGTTTGATCCATCTGTGTCATTGAAGTGATTACCAAGCCAATTTATCATGCACCAGGAAATTTGACCAATAACAGAAAGATAAGACAGTAGTATAAAATGTAAATAATATAACTTGCATGTCAAACAATTAAGATCATTGCTTCTTTTTGTCTGCCTCTTTTGAATTTAATTTCACGGCTGTGGCAAGAATGTACATCTTTATTTATTACGGATGGTAATGTTAGTTTTTGAATTGCTTCAAGGATTAGTCGCATCGCACATGTTAAAGATCTGTTCTATGATTGAGTGCATCTACAACTGCAAAGTCAGTTCCTTAATTGATGCATATTGTGCCAGACTTGAGATTGTTGATGTAGTATTGTAAGACATGTTTGAAAACTTTGTCAAATTGCTATAAATGGGCATGAAGGAATGAATTTCCGTTACCTTTGATTATTTGGCTTCAAGAAACGCTTTTGTTGATGGTTAAAATGTAGTCTTAGTACGTACTGCGATATTACTGTGTCCGTACAATGATTTACGTTGCCTTGGCTACGCGTCTTCAGGTGGCTAAAGGTAACGTTACTTCTCAACCTCACTTTGGCACACAATAGCGAGACTTTTCTTCTTTTCATTTTTCATTGCTGCTGTTGTATGAATGAGAATTTCAAATCTTTGTCTGTTTGGTCTCAAACATTGGAGCATTTTGTGTGCATTCGCTATCATACATGGTAGTTGCAGTGACTTTTTTCCCTTGATGTTTTATACGGTCACCAGTTTCATAGGAATAGTTGTATGTTGCAAATTGTTATATATTATTGGAATGTAGCTGCGTGCTTTTCTTTCTAACTTGGGAGAACTTTAGTGAGGTCTTGCCTTGTGTTTCCTTGGAAGCTGCTATTTACTCATAAAATTGGATAATTTAGGGAATTTGATAATGTAATGATCTTACCGCTGGATTTTCAGATAAAAGTGTTTTTGATTTTCCAGAATCTTTTTAAAGCTTACGTTTATTCATTTGATTATTTATTTTGTCAAAAATCAATTTGGAAATTGTCACTTGAATCTTAATACTATCTTCCAAGACCTTTTAATCGTTTGTAAGAAATAAGGAACGTTGACAAAATGAGAGGCAGATGTAAGAATAGAAGTCCCAGCTATGTCTGTGATGGTTTAAAAATCTGATGACAACATCAGGGAAACAATGCACATTGTCGTTATTGTTTATGTTACGTTGCAGATAGTATTGCTGCAGGGAATCTTTGTATGATATAAGACATTATTCATATTTCATTCAGGACGAAATTACCGGGAAAGGAAGATATATATATATATATATATATATATATAAAGAAGTGGGGGGCCTATTGACTAATTTTAACCTCGTAACTAAAGCATTTTTGTTTTTGTTTATAATTTGGCGTTGCTTAGCAGTCAATCTATTAAAGTGGAAACTCAGTCACAAATTAGTTTTGTCTAAATACATGTACATGTATTAGCTCTGCAGCCATTTCTACTTTCTAAGCTCTTTTCCCGATGTGGTTTCTTTACGCTCATTATTAACAATACATGTACATGTATGTTGATAGTGCAGTGGACTTAGTAACTAAATAAAATCAATAACTCATGTCCACCTCTCAGCCTTGTTTTCTACCTTTCTTTAACCAAGCAATTCTATGAAAAATACTCAGTTCTCTCTTACTGCTTTCACTAGAAATAGTTTGATTCTCCCCTTCTCCAACCCCTTTTTTTGCTCTGGTCTTCTTTTTCTTCTTCATATCTTTTTCTGCTCTGGTCTTTTTTGTGTGAGATAAGTTGATCATACGTTTATCATTGTGTTTGTGTGTGTGTACAGACGACTTCGAGGAGATCAAGCAGGACATCTCCAGTTTCCGCTATGACCTATTGAACCAGATGACCAGTAAGGCAGCGGTGGAAGACGAACTCAAGACCAGTATGACCGCCATTATGCAGCAGCTTCAGGTCAGTCGTGATTATCTGCATCTATCTTTCTGTCTGTCTGTCTGTTTATCTATCTATCTTATCTTATCTATTTGTCTGTCTGTCTATCTATCTGTCTGTTTGTCTGTCTGTCTGTTTGTCTGTCTGTCTGTCTTATCTGTTTATCTTATCTGAATGTCTGTCTATCTTATCTTATCTTATCTATCTATCTATCTATCTATCTATCTATCTATCTATCTATCTATCTATCTATCTATCTA
>JBCEWB010180520.1:0-10008 GCA_039654565.1 Peronia peronii
TGGATGGATGGATGGATGGATGGATGGATGGATGGATGGATGGATGGACGGATGGATGGATGGATGGATGGATGGGTAGATAGATAATTAGTACAGAGGAAGTTTTGATATCTAAGATATTAGGTATCTCCAAGATCTATTACAGATTTGGTGTCTTACAAAGAATTTTTTTAAGGGATTACAAAGGAAGTGAATGGGAGGCACTAATACAAGTAACAGACATGATTCTTATTCAGATACAAAATTAGTGGAAAAAAAGGAGATGGGGGAAATGGGAAGAGGGTTAACATAAATAAATATAAAAATATAAGTTCCAAAATTACTAAGGTGGATGTTTTAGTATCGATAACGAAGTTGGCTTTTCCTAGAGAAGCCTTAACAATTGAGGAAAAGTTTTAATGTCTTTCATGCATTTTTTGAAATATAAATTGTAGGATTAGTAAAAGTTAGATTTTCATTTGAGTAACAGAGATAGCGGCTTTTAGAGGTGTTTTTGATTTGTATTATGTTAGTATTAAATTATGTACTAAATTATTTCTTTAATGCTACCTATTTTTCACAAAGAAAACTCGTGTCCGTTCTAATCCGAACAACAACTTGACAACTGTATGCCGTATAGCACCCTTGTCAGTGTTCACCTTTAACTCCCTCGACCATCGACTGACGAATACTGTTCGTTACGTTCTCTTTACGTTCTTCAACCTTCCGCGGGTGATTATCTCCAAAGCAGTATGCAGATCTACTTAATGTTCGAGCGTATCAGCTCTTTTATTACCACCGTGAATGTCCTCCTTTAACTCGTTGGTGAACCACTCGGCGACAGGGTTGAATGTGTGTCCTCTAACCTACTTAGTAAGAACTTAAATTTTCCACTACAATAAAATCTAACAAAGGAACACTGACAACTGCTGTACAAAAAATCTCCAGCATTAAACGCAAAACAAGCAAGTTTTATTTTGACGCTTTTATTTGGCAGCGGTTACGTTACGTTATCTTTAGCCTTTCGACCTCCTGTCGGTAGTTATCTTGGCGGAAAAAAATAAATTGGTAGAAACAATCGTACCGATGACTTATAAACCAGACTCGCGAATCTAGAAAAGAGTTAAGTGCAGATTTTTTCCTTGACACGAGTGACCTTACACGAGTCTTTTACTAGCCTATGACATAATAAATATAGGTGACAGAACTGGCGTCTTTCAGGCGAATTCTTTTTTTTTTTCATCAATTACACAAACAGTAGAGAGAACGTTTTGATATAAATGACAGAGTTGACGTCTTTTGGAGGTGGTTTTAATGTATGGCAATTATAGCGATTGAGGGGAGATTTTAAAACATAATTTACAAAATTAGTTGAGAGGAGATTGTAATTGTAGTATGACTAATGGAGTTCGAGGGGTTTTTTTTGTGTGTGTGTGGGGGGGGGGGGGGGGGTTATTCGCTATTCTTCAATTTAGCATTGCTGGCTGTTTCACAAACGAACAAACAAAACACGACGGCGTTTTTACTCCGATTCTCAGTCTTTTCTCTCTCTCTCTTCCCTGTTGTATCAAACTGACTTTAAAAGTAGAAAAAGACTTTGTAAAGCAAAAATCCTAGACTAGAGAATCTCTAAGATAAATACTGATATCACTGTAGCGTTATCAATGGTAAAGCCACTAGACTCGACTAGGAATAAGACTGCGTGGAGAGAGATCTTTGATATGGGAGAGCCAAGCATACTGCCTACAATAATTCGTTCACCACGGTATGGTCACAGAAAACTATTCGTAGCACTCAAGTCATCAAAGATAGTTTAATGTGATTTTGTATAAAGACGTTCAACTTGTGACAGCCTTGCCTATTTTATTTATTTCCAGAATCATTAAAGTAGTTTTCGAATTTGTGTCTTTGGGGTACAAAAAACAACAACAAACAAACAAACAAACAAAACGAAATCATTAACTAGAATAAACATTTAGGTTATTTACTATAATAATAATCTAACATATCACATCGTTGTATTTCTTTTACTCCCCCTCCCCCCTCCTTCCGCCCCGCATTTGTAGCACAACATCAGATTAAATAAAATGACTTGAAAATCAAACTCAAGTGATTGTGTATTGGCATGCAAACACAGCACGAAAGAGAATTTATAATATTGGATAGTCAAATCTCAGGGGCGTTGTCAAATTGTTAAAAAAAAAAATTCCTTTTATCAGGGATTTGAACATCAAAATCGCATTGAAATTTTTTTCTTACTTCTCCAAAGAAGCAAAGTGAGACAAACTTTTTTGAAAAAAAAATGAAGAAGAAGAAGAACAAAAAAACAAACAAAAAAAACCTCGCCGGCCATTTTAACGAACGTATGATGGACTGGGGATAATTCGTTCCTTTATAAAAAGGTGGTTGGCAGAAAATATTGTGTCAAGGAATCGAAGAGAAGGAGAGGGCAAAAAGCAGCAAAGGTGGATGATTTTGTTAAAGACGTCATAAGACAAGAAATTCTTAAAGTGTTAAAAGATCGAGGATGGAAAGATACAAATAACAATCTGGAGAATTGATATGTAAAAAACTGATCAAACGGATGGAATTAGCCAAATTTTCTAAACTAGTTGGTCATCATCATCATCATCATCATCATCATCATCATCATCATCATCGTCATATTAAAACGATAACATAAAGATGACGACAAGGCTTCTCTGTCCCTTATCCTCCCCATCCCTCTCCTCACCTCTTTCGATTTTTAGTGTATTAAGTTAGTTGCCTGTTGGTGCTCCTGTTTGCTGTTTCCGTAGCAAAGTAACGTCTGATCCCCGACCGGGATGCCTGGAAAGCTCTTGTCGCTGGCCTATGTCCCAGGGGGGATTCCAGTTGCTTGTGAGTGAGTGAATGAGTGAGTGAGTAAGTGAAGTTAGTTGCCAGTTAATAGTGCGTCTTAAATTTTAACACATTTTTATAAAATCATTATCATCATCACCTTTATCATTTTTCAAAATATAATACGACTGTCCAACCGGCAACTAATCAAACAATTCAAAAAAAGCAAATAACATATACAAAGAACTTAGATCTAATATTGATGTTAATCCTCTGCCAAATTTTCGAGCCCGCTTGGCTCTTCGTTGGGCGGGGCAATAATAAAAACATATCATTACCATTATTATTATTACCATCACTATCGCCATCATGATCGTCATCATCATCATCATCATCATCATCATCATTTTTTAAAAACAGAAATAACTTAAAATTTAAGATGGATTGTCACAAGGTTGCCACAAATAAGAATGTGGAAAATTGAAAATATAAGTAAACTTATGGAACTAGCCAAAGTTAACAACCCTGTTGGTCATCATCATCACATAAAATATAAATAGAGTATTTGCTGTAAATGAAAGAAAATTACATTACCATCACCATCACAATCAATATCACTTTGTAAAAAGGTATTTTAAATATAAGACGACGGTCTAACGCAACTAATCAAATACACCAATATAGCAATATGAAGAACTCCATGTGGTCAAAAATGAATACGTTGATATCACTAGCCAGATTTTCAAACCTGGTTGGCTCTTTGTCAGAGCTGTAATGAAAACTTATAAAAAATGTAAATAGGCTATTGCTACATACAGGAAAGAAAATATTTATTTAATGATTTGCCATCAATATCAATCATCATCTTTCCTTCCCCGTCACTCTTTCCAGGGTACGAGCCTCGGACAAAAGATTTCCGAGCTCTTGTTATTCTCCTCTGATATCCTGTGTTTCCCTTGTTACACTTTGTGTTTCCTCCCACACTTTCTTCCATTTTGTTCTTTTCTTTTAATCCCCTGTTTCTCCCTCCACCGTAGTTTAACTTAATATTTAGGGACTTCTTTCTTTCACCCTCTTTTTATTTTTTATCATTTTTTTTTCTCATAATGCTCATCTTGGACACATTCAAAGAAACAGAAAAATCGAATAAACTTCACTTCAGCGATTTCAATTTCTAATCAGTGGTGAGCATGGGCTTCTCAATTTCACGGTAGACGAGCTCCCGCCCAGAGGATGAGGGACAGGCAGCGCGCGAGAAAGCGAGTCGAAGTGAGCGCATTGTCCCACATTTAGCACCTTCTAACAGCTGTCGTCAGTGATGCCATCGGGTAAAATGACTAGTTCCCGAAGTTGTGCCTGCTTCATGCTAAAGTGACTTAACAAAACTTTGTGCTGTTGATGTATAGGGAAGACAGAAAACTCAGCAGCTCAGCACGGTTTTTAAGTCGGGACTCAGATGCGATTTATGAGCAATTTCTACAACTGCGGATTTCGAGAAAAGATCGTTTTTCAAAGGGAAATGAGATATAGACCTGTCCTGCAGTAATATTGACAAGGTATTGTGAAGTCGTGTCAGCCCAGGATAATGAAAGATAGCAGTGAAGCGATCTTGTCTGCCCGCCCGGTGTTTTAGCGGCTCAGTCTTACACAACACTGGGCGGAAACACACTGGCATAGTGAACCTTGATGTAAAACAAAACGAATGTATTGCCAACTAGGAGCTGAAAATAGTGTCAAGAAAGATTTTTGGAGGGTGGGGAGAGGCAGAAAAGATGGGAAGGAGCGTTGAGAGGCAGAGTGGAAGGGGGGAGGTGGGAGACAGAGGAGAGGGACAAGGGGGAAAAAAGGGGGGGGGGGGGAGATACCCCAGCCTACTCTCTATAAATAAAGTTTCTGAATGTGGATACAAAATAGTAATAATTGTAACATTAATAACAAAATTCTGCTCTTGCCGTGCAATAAGACTCAAATCCAGTCTCCTAATCAATTTACAAGTTGTGAATATAATTATCTGGATTTCAGCCTCTGTGGACATGACAATTTTTTTCATAATTATTTGCATTTCCTCAATTCATCGTTCTGAAATGTTGGGGATATTATTATAATAAATAATATAGTAAAACTGAGACCGTTTCTGGGCGAATTTTATCACAACCGTACCGAGATAAAAACAACAACAGTAACAATAATCATGAAAATAAAGCCACGAAAAAGAAGCAGAACAACTTTGGGAAAACGAGGTCGGTAACACGTTTTACTTATTTCGTCTGTCTAGATCTTTTTTCTCCTAGTTTCAAAACTCCTCTTTTCGCCAATTCGTTGTTTGTGCCTGACAGGTTTTCTTCTCTATTGGCCTAAATACCTATATCTATGTTTATCTCTGTTGCGGTTCTCCAAACTCCTATCAACTGTATCATAACTGAGTTATCAAAAGATAACAAATTCACAGTGGTTTGTCCGAGAGCAAGTTCAGGACATCGACACCAAAACATTGAAACTAGGGCATATTATAAATACATCGTGACGAATAAAGTCCATAGAATGCCGGTGTCATGGCTCCTGACAGAGGTCAGAAAGAGAACGACTGGAGACACTATGGCTTCTTTGAAGTCCGAATTTGAAATCAGCCAGGGGCGGCGACACATCAAACAAAGAAATGGGCATTTCTTTGAACTTTTTCAAGACTTTTCGGGTATCATCTTTTTACCAAATAAGTTTAATCAGAAAAATGATCATTGTAACCTCTATGCAGACATTCTGGCATCCAGAGCAAGATTAAAGAAAAGGGAACGAATGAGTGAGAGACGACAGACACACAGCAAGACACACAAGCAAATAGGCAGACAAACCAAGGCAAATGGACAGACAAATGAACACACACGAGATAACTAAAACAATATAATTTTTACAAATTATGAGACCAATTCTCACATGACTGTGTGTGCCCCCGAAATATGAATCTATCTGCTTTGGAAGTTCTGGAACTTTGGTGTCGAATTTATACAGAATTCTTTTGATTGCCGCATAAGCACAAGAGACTTTAGTTCTGGAGTCGATTTACATGCACATATCAAAGAATATAATCTGTAAAACTAAACGCGTCTTACGTTCTACATATTGTTCCAAAAATCACAATTCGAAATCTCAAAATTCAATTCGGAGATGTGACTTAAAGCTTGACTGCAATTGACTTTGTCGTGCCTTGAAACACAATGGTATTACAAGACTGGAGTTGAAATCAAGACCTGCTGTAGGAAGTCGATCCTTATTCAAATCACTCAAATTCATATTCTGTGCTTGTCACACAGTTGATGCTTCAGACTTGACAAAGATGCCATTGTAATGACACAGAAATATGATCTGGGCCCAGCAATCAGTGCATTTTCAATCACAAACGCACTTCGGTGTGTGTCTGACATTGCATGCATGTTGAAAATGTACGTTTGTTTGCAGATTCTGAAATTGTTTGTTGCAAATAAATATAGGAAAGACTTTTATCACTTTCCTTGCTTGTATCTAATTTGTCACGATACAAGACAAATATTACTCTTTCATTGTCATGTTATTTCTAAGGATCATTTGTGTAGGAACCGACTGAATAATCCCTGCAGGCTATGTTTAACAAATACTCACATTTCCAAAAATGTATACTTCAAATAGACAATTTTTTACCTACACAAACTGATGCCCATTTCTCATTGAAAAAAAACAAAGGTCTGTTGATGAGCATGGGTCACCCTGGTCTTGTCTTGCTGATACTGCCAAGTTTCAAGTTTCTGTGTGGCTGTGATCGCTTCCCAATAACACGGAACGGCAAACTGGATCCACTTAGGCGGAAGCGTTGTGATCGCTTCAATGCACTTAGTCTGTGAAATATGAGAGGAAACCGTATTAAAGCCATTGGCAATTATCGGATTCATTCTTAAGATCGTTTACACTGGTTTCAATTAATTATTCCGGCCATTTTTTTTTTTTTATGTCTGTAAAATCAGGTTAAAATGTGACTGGGCGCATGCCGCCCTCCCCTTCCCTAAAGACTGGACTTTTTTTGTTGTACATATTTTTTTGTTTCGCTTAAAAACATAACAGTATGTATAGTTAGAGAGAGCGAGAAAAAAAAAGGCAAGAAATGGACATATCACAATCATGAGCAACAAACAAATCAATCTATAAGCTCTATATTTGTTGAAATCCTCTTTCCCCTGGTCGTCATCGTTCTCATCTCTTTTTTTGTCCTCATCTTCATTGTCATATTAATTCGCGGAGGATTTTTCTGCTCACGATCAGAAATAGTTTTGCGTGCCCATGGGATTTGATACTGCACTTCATTGTCCACATCAGCTATGTTGTTGATTTCTACAATGAAGGAATTCAACATTATGCATAGAATTAACTATTTTACTTTCCAGTGATACTGTATTAAAATTTTTGTCGGTGGAGGTTAGAAATTGTAGCAAGATAAAGAACAAAAGCCCACTCACGATCATTGTAAATACACAACAGTTGTTCTGCCACACCGGTCGAGAGCAAGAAGTGTCTAATGGACGTACACTTGGATGGAAGCATTATGTTATATTATTGAACGAATGGGTCTAATAAAATTCTCTTGCAACTTTATATATTCCACATAACAAAATTACCACATTTTCAAAGTAATATTCTTCATGCACGGATATAAGTTTTTGGATGTCATATTCACAGGAGCTTCAACCATTTCTCGACAGTTCGCAATCATATATTCAGGATCTTTTGTTTACCTAAGACCAGTCGATGTTTTGCACAAGATTTTGGAAATACAATAAGTGGAGACTCTTTTCGAGTTTCGCACCGATGAGGGACGGTAGACTTGATTGTAAGCAACGTTCATTCTCCAAAACAACTTTGGAAACGACAACAATAACGAAACAACAACAGCAATTGTTCCCCAAAGATTAGTTTATGGAGAAACTATTAGATACAAATTCAGATCAAATCATATTTTCATTCAACATTCAAATCATCATATAATCCATTTGTCTGTTCTCCGTCTCTCAGATTTCTTCTCTCTCTCTCTCTCTCTTTCTCTCTCTCTCTCTCTCTCTTTTTTTTTTTTTTTTTTTTTTAGAACTTCATTTTGAATTATTTATAGATTAAAGCATTCCTACTTCCTTTATTTTTTCCTTTTTTGTCTTTCCTTCATTTTTGTTTTGTTTTGTTTTACTTTTTTTTTTTTTTTTAACAGGTATAACAATCCTCTTGTAGTTTATAGAGTTTTTCTGTAAAAGTGCACATATCTGTGAATGGCTTATGCTCACAACACACACATCTTCGTATGTTACCTCATAGAAATGTTTATTTTCTATTCGTATTGATGTTTATGAACACCATTTTATAACTATACTCTTATTTTGAACATTTATTGCAACACTGGTCTTGGTTATTAAGATACAGGAGCCACATATACACTTGTATTTATTATTCTACATGATAGATTCCAAAAAATTTAAGAATCCAAGAGTAAAATAATTTTACTTAACTGTTTCCTGAATGTCCAGAGGAAAAAATAAATATTCTGGTCTATTATATTATATTTGCTGCCTATTTTGTAGGTAGAAATCGACTTCATATGTGGATTTGATCGCATATTAATTCACTTAATTCACCACTGTCATCGTTCGTTTACACAATAAAACAGATGTATCCTGGTCGTTATCGGTACTTTGGTGATATGTGGAACTGCTATAGACCGGCTGGTCATCCAGTGGCCCAAGTGGACAGAGCAGGAGAATAAAGTGGACAAAGATGTCCGGTCAAGCAACGTTTCTAGTGCTACATCAGGCATAGACACATCTGTAGGCCAGCCAAATGTTCCTGGAAAAGATCATGGAACTGCTCATGAAATTGTCGGTAGTAAGTCTGAGATAAAAACATCAATTCCACTGTTGATATAACAGCTCTGTAGGTTATGGAGATTCCCTCCCGGATCATCATTTAAACGCAGTCTAACAGCAATTCCAGAGCTACCCCAAGCTAAGATAGAGTCCAGGTGGAGCACATCTTCATAAGGAAGACAAAGGGCATTTCATAAAATTGCCAATAGTGAGTTTGAAACCGTCATCCCATTTCCTCCATCGATATGAGATCTCTGTGGGCTATGACATTTTTCTTTGATAGCCATTGTTTGGCACTAGATGACCAACAAATATTCTGGTCTGATCTCAAGCAGATACAGTTAAGCATGGCCTATTTTCATTGAAAAGACCAAAAGCAAAATTCTTGTAATTGTCAGGAGTAAGTCTGAAACCGAAACCATAATTCTTTTATTGGCATGGCAATTTCCTAAGCCACAAATATGTCCCTACGTCCCAATAGTTGATAGAGGTCGAACGATAATTCCAGGGCTATCTCAAGCAAGGCTGGACCTGTAGGAAAGGCAAATCTTCATGAGGAGGAGAAAAGAATTTTTCAATCAGTGCACTCGGTCTGAATCTTCATGTGATAGTTTAGCCCAGGTAGAAGATGAAATAGGAAGAGATGGGAAGACATTAACCTCAACCTTAACATTAAACGAATGGACAAGAATGAAATTTGCTGATTCTGAAGAAAGTAGTGGTTGACGAAGGAACTTGGAAGAAGTTAGTGGCCTTATCTTCAAAGGAGCCGCTCGACATGGGCAGAAGTCAAGGTATAGGTGAAGATAAAGGAAAGAAATATATTTAACGTTATATTGCATCTGTACCATTTTTTCTTCACAATAAATCTAAATAAAACTCCAATAAAGACCAAGCAGGAAGAACAACATATGAACAGTTTTTAATATTTCTAAGGTACGGCCCATGGGTTTAATCCTGACATTTAAATGTCCCATCTCTAAAGATCAGAAAGAGCAGCCGCTGTTTGACTAGAGCAGTGGTTTAAATCAAGACCTTCAACAAATAAAAAGCATAAATGTTTTCAAAAAGGAATGTCAAAAGTTATGAATGTATATTTTTAAGTGATTCTTCACCACTGGTTTTCAAAACATATCTCCAAAACATGCTATTTCACTTATTTAATCAATTACAATTTCTCTGTAGGTACCGGAGTCAAAGTACTGTTGGCCTTTTCTGTCTACACCAACGGACAAAAACTGCTGAGCACATCGTCACCGCCTGGCTCTCTGTCTGTCATCAATGGAATGCGAGCTCTCACGATGACGTGGGTGATGATAGCACACTGTTCGATGTCGAA
>JBCEWB010180531.1:0-10008 GCA_039654565.1 Peronia peronii
CGACGGCAGAGCAGGAAAGGCCAGACCGTATAAATCCGGGATACGCACTATAAAGAGAGTTTCACCTGTTGGATATACGGTCGGCGCACTTGTAGAGTTAACAGTGATCAATTTATGTTGGTATGATGAGTGTATCCTAAAAAGCTATAAAAATAAGACAAATAATGAGTTGACTGACATGGTGAATAGTCACTAGGCACTACCGTCTCACCGCGGTCCTTTAGGCGACCTGGCACATATCGATTACTGTAAAATGAACTTGACCAATCCCTGGCCCTAACCTGCTGGGACCCTCGGCTGTGTATACCGCCGAGGCAATAATCACAGTATCGATATAGGCACAAGTTCAGTTTACGGTAATCAATATGTGCCGGGTTGCCTACGAGACCGCTGTGAGACGGAAGTGCCGGACACTACAATAATAATACCAAAAAAAAAAAATAATAATGATGGTACTTATGCTTTAGTAGTACGAGCAGACCGGACTTTCATTTGTTTTCTGCAATATTAGTAACAAATATTAATGGTAATGTGTATACTATAAATTGTGGAATTTGATTCCAAGTGGAATAACTGAGGATGAAGGACCCCCGCATTTATGTCAGCTAAGGACATATGGTATAGGCCTAGACTTAACTTACCTCTTAGCTGCCTATAATCATCCAACAGCGATCTCATGAACTTTCGGATACTTCCACTATCTGCCATTATTATTTGAATTCCTGTTTTTTGACGTACGGTTTTCTTTCCTTTCTGTTTTTTCAAAGATACGCCAAGATTATCTTGACACTGAAGCAACGCCTAGTGGAACGGCTATGAAGCATGAAGGTATGACCCAGGAACTGGGTTGGATTGTTGTGGGGATTGAATCTAAATACGAGAGTGTGAATATGTAACTGCTTCGACTGTAGTGACGACACACCAAGATTTACATGAACAGTGTGCCATTTCGATACCACAACAAGTCTAAGTACACACACATTCAAAGAAAAAGCCAATCCGCCTTCCATAGATCTACATCTATCCTTTATTTTCCAAGGAAGAGGATAGTTACAAAACAAATGGATACAAGAAACATTCCTCAATGATGTGATCACATCTGAGACTTCTCTAATTTTTTGGAGAAAATGAAAATTGACAGCAAAAATGAAAATAAACACAGTGCACAGGATAAGCACATTACAAAACAATAAGGCACATCAAATACATGTGTAATTCAGGATATGACAGGAGGAGGAGGAGGAGGCGGGGGGGGGGGGTCTTCACCGTGGCTATGTGGTTTGGCATCTGCTGCATGGTGAAAACAACTCATGTCAATGAGGTTGTGGGTTCGACTCGTGGATCCTCCCATTGAGGGATGAAGGACACGAAGATCAAAAACCTACATTTTTGAGTGACTCAATGGTCCCCTGGTTTCCTCTGGGTACGGAAGCCCGATGTCTAGCCTTCTTGGATAAGGGCGAATATATGTCGGAGGTCCCATATGTACGTTATGCATGTTACAGAATCCTTGGCAGTTAAAAATCGATGAAAAGTAGGTGGAGTGCTGTTGTCCGGGCAAAATATCCAATTCCAAATTTCTAACCACAAAAATTCTCGGCAGAAACAGCCGCTTAAAGCCGAGATAATCCTACTTTCTGAGGACTGAAAGGCTTACGAAAAACAAATTCATTATATGATTGCCTGAACTGTCAAAATCTCAACACTCATCCCAGGTACAAAACTGCTGATCTAATCATGGCTGGTAAAATGGGGAAAATATTGTGAAGTAGAAGCCAGAAACAATGTAATAGACAATCTAAATCCAGAATAAACTGTTTGTGGAAGACAAGAATGGGTTGAAATATCAAGTTTTGACCTACGTACGGTTCTGATTTTCGGTGACTATTGATACATGGTTCTGTATTTTCCAAGCTCTGTCTGATGGCACTGATGTAATTTGCATATTGTTTGGGAAGAGACAGAAATAAATGAGAAATTAAATGGGATAGAGTAAGAGAGAGGTAGACAAGGGGCTGCTATCTGAAATGAAAATCAGAACTCAAACCATGAGATATTCCTGATGACAATGTATCTCGATTGGCAGTGTAATATCATGATGGATGGTCAAGCTGTTGAATAAAATATCCCTCATGCTGTGTACAACATAAGTGAGATTATGAAAACATCTCTATTTCTCTGTCCATATTGGATAAAGCTTGCCGATCTTATCGTATTTGCAGTGACTTTGAGTATCGAAATAGCCCGGAAGTGTATCCTGTTAACTCGAAAACTATGACATTGTGGCACAGGACGCTGCAAGTATCTCTGTGAAAGTGAATTTTCATTGGAAAAATTAGCAGCAGGTGAAGAGTGACATATGATTGCATAATATTAAAAGGAATAGAAAAGCTAAAATGCTGCACTTCTTCTCTATTCACTGTGATGTAAGTCTGGTGAAATGAATAGATCTAGCGATCGGGTAGGTGAACGCCGAAACGGCTTAGAAATTCCTAGATCTAGACTACCTGCATTTAGATCTATAGGCCTAATATTAATCATTCTTACCCATTACAGAGCTTATCTTTCTAAGCTCCGTTACCAGATTTTTTTCAAAGGAGGAATTGGGAAGAAGGGGGTAGTGAAACTGAAAGGGCAGGATTCTAATCCTGCATTGAGATGTAATGAAAGAGAAAAGAGGGTTTTGTTTGCATGATCTTCCGATGTGATTAGTGATTATGTTCTAAAATCATAAGTTCATTACTAGGTCCAGGCTAGATCTAGATCTAGTACTAAAGGACTGAAGGGTCAATGAGTCAGAGGGTGTTTGTGTCACTTGCTGTGTGCATTGTATCAGATTGCACCAATTTGCACCAAATTCTTCTGGACATAAAGCTATTGAAATTGACCTTTTCACGTCATGCGGCCCTAGTATTGAGTGGCACCAATCACAACTTCTACTGTCGCGTTGTGCGAGTCATGAGCGCACTGCACTGCAACTCTCCATGTCGCTCTGCGCGAATATTGAGTTTCATATTTTTTTTATGTTGTAGCATTGATGTGCATTATTTTTTTTAAAGTAACATTACAGTAACATCGCTTTTCATCTGGCAAAATATGAAATAAAATGAGTCACAAAAAATTTGTTTTTATGTTTTATACCTGGTAAGAAAACGACATGCCAACCCAAAATGATGCGTTTCCAGGGAATTTCTATCCAAAATAAGTACGTCAGAGGGAATTTTGGGTTCAGGCAAGCTGCAATGTGAAAAGGTTAATGAAATCAACCAATTTTGGTTCAAATTGGTGCAGTCTCACATGATACAGACATAGACATAGGTGACGTGAAACATAGGTGACGTGAACACCTGCCCTGATGCACTGATCCTCCACTCCTCTAGATCTAGTAACTACAGCGAAAATACGAGAATGGAATAGATCCACAATTGAGTTGAATTGCTTAAGCCAAATTTGAGTCAATTTATTTTTCATGAGCACTACTTTAACCCATTCAGTACCACAATGCCAGATGATGCTCGTTATCGATTCAGTACAGCAATTCCTGCAATGTATTGTCCTTACTTTCATTTTCTTTACAAACGGATATCCAGCCGTAAATATGAGATCTCACGGGAACATGGTTTAGAGTACTCAAGGGAAGTTACTGCCAAATTTCAACATATATTGGAACGATGCGTTTGATAGCTATGATCGTTTGACGATTGCATTAAATTTTTAAACAGTCTGACAAACGGATGGTGCGGGACCAACACATGATAAGAAACACGGGTTTTCGACAAAGAATAAGCATCTGATGATAAATCAGATGTGGATCAAGAATTTGAGTATAATTTAGAGGAAGTAAGTCATAGTGATGACGAGGAAATTAGATCTAGATCTAGACATCGCTCTAGTTGTAAAGATCTAGATCTGTGTAATGAAGCTGGCATGGGTGCAGTTGGATTTTTATTGTCTTGTCACTGGTATACCCCAAAACATGTAAATTTATCACATTTAGTATTGATTTCTCAACAAACTGCAACAGATTTCAGGCAAAAAAAATGTGTCAAATATATTTTTTCATAATTTTTTCTACAACTGCCAGAGTTATCTTCCTTGAGCTGGTCTTTCCAGCTTTCAAAATGTAATGTAGTCAGGCCTGGTACTGAATGGGTTAATCTGTTTCATTACACTAGCTTACCTTGATTGTTGCTCAGCTTGACTGATGACAAAAAAAGCCCCATGAAGGCAGATAACTAAAAAAGGTATTTTCACCCATCCCATTGTTCTTTAATTAGTCTCAAGATGATGTACTAGTAGATACATGTACAGTGGTCTCCGCCTAAGAACCTGGTCGTTGGGAGACAAGAAAAGCGGGCTCTTAGGCGGACGGGTTTTTAGGCAGATTGAAAAGTTATGCAACCCATCTGACTATAGATTGTCTTCACTATGATTAGTTGATCCTTATCGTTAGTGAAAGATTTATCTATGCAAATAAGTACAGCCTTCTTCCCTGTGTGTATGTCATAATTAGTATAAGTATAGCAATTCCTGATCAATTTTAGCATATAATTACACCAATACTGCCCAGCGTTTAAACGCAGTGTGAGTTGTGAGTTTTCACATAATGGTATCATTGCTGGAAACATGATATTGCTATGCTACCCCGCAGATAATCGCACAAGTGACCCAAGTGTTTACAGACCAACCGAAATAGCAGAACAGCTGACCAGCCAGGAGGCTAAACTTACTCCTCCTTATCCACAAAGCCAGTCACAGGTGCTGTCCCACGTGTTGTCAAACAAAGAAATGGTTATGTATTAGTCAACAACGTGGCCTGATTATGCAGTCATACATCAACCATCACTTCTATTCCTTTGTCTACCTGTTCTCTCCACCCCTGTCTTGTCCCCATTTTACTGCACATCTAGCACTATGTGTTTCTCTCAAGTGGACATTATGATGTGGAATTATTGTTGCCCAACACCGGACTTATAGGCGGATTTTTTTATTTGGGAGCGCCGGAGCGAGTTCTTAGAGGGGCAAATTACAGAGGAAAAATTCCGTTCTTAGGCGGACCGGGCTCTTAGGCGGAGGGTTCTTAGGAGAGACCACTGTATCTAAATTGAAGTGGAATACTTGTTTTTTCAGTGAGGGAAAAAAGATGCATTTTAAGTTAATAAGCAGTTTAATTTGCTTTGAAAACATTGTCAATGCATAGCCTGCCAAAAAAAAATAACATCACTGTGTGAGCAAAGACATCCCTGTTTGCCCAGAAGCTTTATGAGCAGAACCCAAAGAGTTCATACTAGCGGTCGCATGCTGTTACCTAACCTGGCTGTAAATAGAAACCGGGCAGGCATCTTTGCTAAAAGGCAAGCATTTGCAAACACAGTGTCAAGGCCAGTGATAACGAAAGTAGTTTTAGTCAGAAGAATCTTGTTTGTTTCCACTTCGAAAGCAGCATGATGTGCACCTGCATCATTTTTGATGGAGTCTTTATTTTTTTTTTTTAAGTAAGGAGGCAAATGCAAGGAATATCTTTAAATCTAAGCAGTGCCTTGATAGTTTCATTGACAGAGTGGTGCTGCGGTAGAGAGAGAGAGAGAGACTTGCTTTTCATGCATCGATATAGATACACTAGACTGGTAAATTTCTACGCATATTGCCATTATTGGTGTCTTACGCATGAAGGGCAATGTATAACATGAATGACATTCTAAAATATATAAATTCCCAATCATTGTTTGTGTACTTTCGTTATCCTCTCGGAAAATATGTCCCACATGATTCAGCTGCCAGTAATTAGTTAATTACATGTATGCTGAAAAGACTGACAAAGTGACATAGCCTAGTACAAAACAAGTGAATGTAAATCTAGACCCTTACTGTATACACCACACCACACAGCACTTCTTTCTTGCTACATGCTTGTCTTTTGTCCTGTTTCTGTTACTGTCTATTTATAAAGCATTAGAAAAAAAAATGTCTTTGTCATCTTTTTTCCATTCATTATATTCAGACTTTCATTTTCTCCTTTCTTGCATACTTTAGCAGTCTTTGATTTAGATATCTGTGTGCCTCAATATTTTATTCTTATTCAATCCATTTGGTGGAGATAGAAGTACAAATCCCAGAATTTCCATACATTTTGTATTTTGTCATAATATTCTTTTTTTTTTTTTGTGGGATTACGTCTTATATTTTCATGGCTCACAAATCCATTAATGAAGTCTGCTCATTACTACTACATGTATTTTCCCAGTAATCCCAGTTGAAACTATCCAAAAGATCGTAGTTTTATTTTAGGCTTGGATTTATTTAGGGCTGTATACATGTAATACAATAATTAAGTAAAATTGACTGGATATGATTTAAATGGGTTGAGGGAATAGTTGTAACTGCTGTTTAATGTAGACAATTGAAAAAAAAAATTGAGGAATATTTTGATATTATATCTCTTTCTCTCTGTCGCATGCTTATGCACTGTCTCTGTGCTTGTGCGCTGTCTCTGTTGAGGCGGGTTTGCCGTAAGGTGTCCGCCATCTTTGTCTCACCTAGCAACGACACCCTGCGGAGACTCGTGTAGCGCGAGTGCGACCTCTAGTTCCCTGTAACCTCTTTAGCAGAACCACTCATCATGTCAAATATCAGTAAACGATCTTAATTTCTAACTTAGCATTATTTTGATTTACTTAAAAATTAAAGTTAAAAAAGAAACTTAGTGCTTCAACAAGTGTATGTAAGAAATCTCATTTTGGTTAGTGATAAAATGGTGATTTCATGGTTGAGGTTTGACACTTTTGATCATGGCTTAAAGGTGTAGATAAATGAACATGTTGTACTGATAGTAAAAGTGTTTTTTTTTTTTTCTCCCATTTCAGGTTGTTTTAGCTTTAGAGATCCATACTTCATGCAAGCATGGCTTTCCGAGTGTTATCTAATTGTCTGAGACTAGCATCAACAACCATCCCATCATTCTCATCCCATCTTATGAGCAAAACCATACCTGCTCTCACAGCCCAACCTGCCAGGTTTGCCTCAAAGAAATCGGGTGGGGTTGTACGTAACAAAATTGGGAGGACAAAACGCAAGAATCGTGGTTTGAAAGTTACAGATGGAGAATTTGTTCATCAAGGCACAGTGTTGGCCAAGCAGTATGGCATTGTGTATTATCCTGGAGAGAATGTGGTCATGGATGCCCAAGACTGGACTTTGAAAGCAGCATATGATGGTATCGTGGTTCTCACAACAGAAGAACTGAATCCTTATCCTGACAGTCCTCTTTATCAACCTATTCAAAAAGGATTTGTGATGCAAAAACAGTTCTTAAGTGTTATACCTACGCATTTGCATGGCAAATTTAAACTAGTGTCACAAACATGAACCTAGCTCAGTTTATTCATGGTACAGTCGAGTCCGCTTAAATCGAATTTGCCGGGATCACCCTAATGGGTTCGATTTATGAGAGTTCGTCTTCCAGTTTTTTTTAACAAGGGAAACAACTCTCGAATGACCCATGCGGCAAAAATAGAAAAGGAGACTGCTGTTTTTTTTCCACGTTCCTGATTTTTTTAATATCATTGTCAGTGTATTTGGGGAATGTCATACTTTACAGCATGGCCTTCTTGGACATCACACCTCTGTCTATTTCCTGCAGCATTTTCATTTTCAACTCTATGGAAAGAGCCGTCTTCTTTCTCTTTAATGGGTTTGAGGAAACCATCACGTAGATCTAGTCTATAAAATAAAGCTAGTCAACCGCAGGCGAAAGAGCGAGCACGATGTAGATACTGACTAGACTTATACAGTATACCATCACAATGCTAGAACTAAGAAGACAGTGATTGTAACACAGGGGTGCCTATAGACGAAATATCGTAATAGTATCGTACATACCGTACGTATTTAATCCTGTCTTCCTGTACTGTAAGGCTCGGCGAGGATGCTTGATTATTGATTGCTCGGCATCGCTGCTCCTCATAGGCCTACGTTGCCTCTTCCCTCCCTCCCCCTACTCTGAACACATAGGCCCACCTAACGCTCCGGCGTGGGGCACATTCACAATACTTGTATGTAAATTAGTTGCCTAATCCCTCTTGCCCCATCCACGATGCTGTCTCCTCTGTTTTCCGCGTTGGGTGGGAACCACGTGGAAAGAACAAAAGCCAATTTTTACCTTTGTGGCGGTGCTGACCACTTCAGTTTAAAGGAAACTCACAGGCGAAGGCTTCGAATTATGCGAGAGTCATTCAATGGGCACAAAAAGGAAAAAAAAATCTATTGTTTTGTTTTTATTCGAATTATCAGAAATTCGGATTATCAGAGTTCGGTTTGAGTGGATTCAACTGTATATCTATTTGTACTAATATTAATAGTGAAAGAAAGTTGTTCATGTTTTGTTAATTTTTAGAACTTTTTTTAATTCATCATGGAATTTTGTTGAATTGTACGATGAGCGTTTTTTTTGTTTTTTTTTGAAGAAAGAAATATAAGAAATGTAAGTTAGAGGTTAGGAGGGAAGAAGAGAGGCCCTTGTGTTGAAACTGAAAAGTGAAATGTGTCATTGTAATGTGAGTGTGAATCTGGTGTTAAAAGTTGTTTCAAAATTATAGTTTGAAGAAAAAAAGGTGTGCATGAGACTGCTCTCAGATTCATTATAGAATCATTAAAGTGTGTCAAATGATATGAATTTCATGTTCTTGTTTTTTATAGATGTGTTTTGTGACTGATTTGAAATGTCTGTCCACAATCAGGTTTGCCATTTTTTAATGATGGTGGAAAAGAATAAATTTTACTGTAGCTTTTAGTAAAGAGCACAATGCACAGGTCATATCACCCATCAGATTCCATGCCAGGTACCATGTGTATACTAGCTCATTTCCCTAGCACATATCTTTCTCTCGATAACAATGACATACTGTGTCATGCACAAGAAGAAAAAGTTCTTTCCCATTACTAACCTTCTTGGCCACAATGGGTGTAAAACATCCGGGCGAGTCTATTAAGTATTCTCTGTATCGATTATTTGAAATAATTTTTCAGCGAGACTCCCTGTATTCCTCTGTCAGTCATTTTCCAGTAAAAGTATGAAAGTAAAAAAATGTTACCATGTTACCATTTTTTTTGTGAACATCACTGATTTTACTGTTGGTAATTCATTCATTGGGTGTATAATAAAACACCCAGACCATGACTAGAAGAGTGAGTCCCTCCTGTAACACCCTCTCAGCCACACAAGGGTGTATTGTAATGCACCCAGATTCTTTGAGAGAAAGAAAGACCTTACAATATCCTGTCAACTACATCTGGGTGTAAAACACCCAAATGATTTCAAGTGGGTCTCTGTGAAAACTGTAATCGAGCACTGCTGACAAGAACACTTTTGGTCAGTCTGGTAGGTATATTCATTATCGTTCACAATAAATTGATCATGCCCAATACTAGCGGTGATCCATTTCTTGTGTTTGATGCACTTAACAGACATGTTCAGTTAGCCTCTTTCTTTTGATGGACATTTTTTCTTCATCTGCTATATTCAGTAAGTCTACTTTGAATGAGATGAGACTAATTTCTCTATGCTGAAAGGATAAATAAAGGCAGATATTTATACCACACTTGCATATACTTACATGAAATACGCACTTGCATTTGGGTAAAAAAAAACACTTTAGCCACCCATTTCTTCCCCCCCCCCCCCCATTACTTCATGACCTAAGAAAATACTTTGTGTCGAGAACCGGGAATCAATATCTGCCCTGCACATGGAATAGGGGAGGAGGGGGTAGAAGGCTAAAGGGCACCTTACTTGATTGTGTTTGTATGTGTATATAAGCTTGAAAGAGAGAGGGGAGACAGAGAGATAATTGTCGAATTATATAGCGGTGTAATTGTCAACATCTCCTCTTCCAGTTTTGCCCAGTCCCCATTCGTTTATCCATTCCCTCCTTTGTGTTAGAGTTTAGATATGTTAAGGGGGGGGGGGGGGGGGGGTTTCCTGAAGGTGATTTTTTTTCTTCTTAAAGATAG
>JBCEWB010180553.1:0-10007 GCA_039654565.1 Peronia peronii
GATGCAGGACCCGCGAGTCGATCCCGGCCCGTTTTCTCCGTGAGCAGACGCCAAACCACAGAGCCACTGCGTCCCCATCCCGCCGTCCCTCTAACGTCTCCTAACCTTTTAGCGGCCCCTTGGAAACTCGCATTGCCCTCCCTAGGGGGGGGGGGGTGGAGGAGGGCACCGTCCACTTTGAGAACCACTGTCCTAGCCAACCACCCCTCAGGAAAGCCAGAAAAAGACCAAGACAATGTTGGATTGATTCTGTGACATCCACAGTCAACTTGCCCCTCCTCCAGGCTACCCGCCTACCAGCGGACAGAGAAACTATAGCAGAACTGACTGTACTTTTCTCTATGAAGCAAAGGATTAATGAAGAAACGCGGGGATGATGTGGACAGTCGTAAAACGCTTGCAAATGGATATATTCTGAAAAGCGCTTGCAAAGTTACCGACGTGTGCGATAAACAAGTCCCTCTTTTAAGACAGCTACGTTAATTTCCTCATTACTTCATGAGCAACTGCCAACATCAACTGCAATTTACAGCCGATCAATCGTCCATCCCATCACCCGTTGTTTTCTAATAACTCATTAACTGTGAAGCAGACAAAAGTAAACTACAGCATATCAAGTGCACGAGCTACCACGAACAGCAACAAACAAACCTTAATTAAGTTAATTATGGAATGTAGAACGGAGAAAATAAATCTGTGTCCATGTAGTGGGCACATGGAGGGCACGCGAGGGCAAAATACTTATGCCTGGGTAAATCCGTAATAGCAGAAGAGTGTTATTCTCATTTTTTTTTTGACCCCCCAGTTTGCACTGGAATGCTGAGCTCTGAAGAAAAATAGCAAATGTGTATTTAGAAGGGTAATTTTTCTGCGTTTTTTTTTTTTTTTTAGTCGTTGACGCAGTAGTTTGAGCATTCATTGAAGTACAGAGCGCTTTGAATAATTCATTTGCTATCTCTAAGGTAGCTTTCATCTGATGTGGTTGTCCAGGCCAATCCGTGCCCTTTGTAGCTCTTTTGGTGAAATACCGCAGAAAAAAATAACTACTGAAATAATTTTAGAACCAGTTTATATGAGACCTAATGAACACTCACCATCGTACGGGTTTTGAGGATGGCTTAGTTAGTGACGCATTTGTGTCATCGAGGACTGGCATCCTTGTGACATCCTCACATCAGATTGTTGTTACGGCAATGCCAGTTTTCAGGTCGTTTTATTTTTAAAGGAGAAACTCCTGCAACAAACATGGACATGTTTTATATTGCAATCCTATTCAAAAGCCTGTCCCCATTGAAACTGGAACTTTCGATACTCACTAGCACGCCTTACTATTTAATGGACTCTTTTGAAAGATATTAGACTTCTGGGATATGTTATTGTGTTCTTCAGCACAACTAGAAATGGAACTGCCTAAAAAGATGTCTACGATTTAGTGTCATTGTCTTCCCCCCCCTCCCCCCCCCCCTCTCCTCAAAGTTTTCGCTGGTAAAAACAAAGAAAGATCTGTTCCATTTTTCCATTCATTTTGCTACTTTCTCTTTTATTTTGATTTGCTCACAATCCTTGACATAAATGAAATGGTATGAGCGGGAGAATCCAGCATGGTTTAAATCTAGACTGATCTGGCTCACATAAAGATAATACGGCAATTTGTCAGAGGAGGAGCCAAGACAGATCCACAGACTGATGAACTGTTGTCATTGGGACAGATCTCCATAACTTTGCTCGAGTTTCAATATCTAGCTGGGGACCTTTTCATGCCCTTGACAGTCAGTAAACACACGGGGATAAATCTAGATACTTTTTACCCCATCAGCCTCTGGCATTGGTATACTTGCGTTGGCATGAGCATTGAAAAGAGCCTTACATTCACATTCAAGCAGAAGCTGGGGCTTTTATTTTGTAAATTCGAGAATGTCGTCTTTGGAGAAAGATCCCCCTCCTTCCACCCCACCATCCCTCCGTCTCTGTCGCCCATCTGTCAACGCGTCCTCTCCCCACCTTACACTCACATGCTCACAAACGCAGACACCTAGGACAGAGAGGGAGGACGAAGGAGGGAGAGCCCAAAGCAGTTAAGTAAGCAGATGAAACCAGCCATTGATCAATAGGCACTCAGATTTGTTTGCACTCTTAGAGCAATTTTAAGCTGATGCGTGCAAGTTTATAACGAATGTTGTTACACGTTATTATTGAATAGAAAAAAAAAATAGTCCCCACAGTCGTCAGTGTAGATCTGCGTAAGTGCGAATCATTTAGTCTAGCAAATTCTCAAATTATTACATTGAGCATTATCTGAATGGTGCAAGAGCACACAGAGAAAAAAATTGCATTCCATGTCAGTGATCACTGACAAACAATTGTAGTCTCGTCTCTGTCATTTAACGGTAGCACTAACGGCAAAAACCGCTATGTCTATGTCGGTCAGTCTCATTCCTCTGCTCTTTGTACGAAACTTACAGTCCGCACGGGTTGTAGTTGGTTCCTTTCTGGATTTGTTTTATTTCATCGTATGACGAAGGCATGTTTACTTTATTTCCAAGAGAATCATCTATTTTGTCAGTAGAGAATCAGCTCATTAAAACGAGCAATCTGGTGTATCTAGGTTATACTGTGTTTGTGTGCTCAGTTGATCACTTCCTCTGTGCCTGTGACACTCTCGGTTTAGTCTGACTCTGTGAGACTGAGAGCATTTCTTCAGTCTGCATCGATGTTGAGGTATTGCCTAGAGGATGATAGATTCACCCTTCACCAGTTTGATAAACTTTTGCCTTTCTGTTCGCCTCCTAATCATCCCATGGCCTATTACTATTATATGTCACATCTACACGGGTTTTCTTTTCATTTTCTGCAAGATTGTAGACTCATTGTGCCTTTACCTTGCCTTACTTTGAGTCCTTAAAGCCGGATGACGTCGTTATAACACCCGATTTTCTCAATTTCCTATTTTTCTCTGTTTTCCACAGTTATGTGCTAAGACTTGACTGGGTCTCGGCAAGAGGTTTCCCCACCCACTCTTCTGTGCTGTCCACCCAGCATTTCTTCTGTCTTCCTCGTCTTTTCTTTCTCTTTCCACCATTCCTTGGGTGTGTGGTCTTTGCAAAGCCGCTAGATCTTCTGATATGATCATACCACTTCAGTTTCCTTTTCTTGACATGGATCTTCAAATGGATGGTCGCCCGCGGGGGCCCGGGGTTTATAAGTAGGTTTTCTGCTCCCACCTGCAGGCAGTGTAAGCCCTCCATCGGTTGGATGTCTTCCATGGAGTGTCATCCTCGACATTCCAGGAGAGACGTCTCCTCTCTCTTTCCTTGCTCCTGTCTTCTGCCCCGCTTTCTTTCCTCTTTTCTTCTTGAGGTGTAAACGTATCTTACCGAGTTTGACACAATACTTTAGCCGTAATCGTGCTGATGTGTCGTTAAACCCCAACACAAACAAACAAACAATCAAATGGATGGATGGGTTGTTGAATGGCTTTGGGATGTCTTGGAGATTCATTGTGATCTTGTTCACATGACGTAATAATTATGTTGACACAATTATTTCAGTCATGTTACTCTCTTATACTATCTAGACATCGGCAAGGTTTCGACCTGTACACAAGTGTTTCTGCTGTCAGAACTATTTTGCAGATTTATTGTGAAAGTGTCATAAGTACTTGCCGTATAATTTGCTAGTGGTTTTCGTCCAAGAGTTCTGCTTTGTCTTTGGAAAGAAAAACATGTGTTTTATCATCTATTCTGTGACAAGGCTGCGGCTTGAACATGCTTTTATCATATAGGTTGTTCTCTGCCTACGCACTTCAGATTTGTTGTGAGAGAGTAATAATGACATTTCTTATAGTTTTCTCTTTGGGAAGGAGTTTATCAGCCATATTGTTCCTCTCCTCTAGAACAGGGCCTTGGTTTCAGTCTGCATAATATTGTGCTACCTACGTAGACCACAGCAGGGTAATTCCGACAGTGTGATCATGATGGGTCTTGTAGTTGCTGCAGACTTACGCAAGTAAGTTTGGCGTTATTAAATTTTTGAAAACAAGTGAATGAGATGTATTATTGTTTTCTCTGTCAGGGCTACGGTTTCAACTTGCACGCCGAGAGAGACAAGCCCGGCCAATACATCGGCTTGGTGGACGACAACTCTCCTGCCAGCACGGCCGGTCTCAAAGTCAACGATCGCATCATAGAGGTCAACGGGGTCAACATTGAGGCCGAGTCGCACACAGAGGTCATCGCCAGGATCAAGGCCGTACCCGGGGAGGCCAAGCTGTTGGTGGTGGACCGCGAGACGGACACTTACTACAGGGAGAAGGGCACGCCCATCTCCTCCAGCATGTCACAGACTGAGTACATCGCCACGCCAGATGCTGCTGGTAAGACACTGAGCGTGTGGTTCTCGTGGTCTTCATCCTCCTCCGTCATCCTTTCCATTTCTGTTGGATCATCCACGCCACTGTTGGACTCCAGTCCCCGCATACATCCCATCACCCACTGTGCACCTTCCTATTCTCGCTCCCAGTGTATGTCGCCCATGTTGTCAGTGTTATACACTGTGGTTACTCATTCTTTGCTTTTCTGTTCGTATCGAGGATAGCTGAGCTTCAAACTGTTGAAAATGGACGCGATTCGCGATTTCAGAAAGATATCGTGCACCCGGAAATGCCAGTCAGTTGATAAATACATAAATTATAAAGGAGAAAATTTATGATAATTGTCGAAAATTCTCATCTCTGACACCCGTATACGAAATCGAAGTTTTCGATTAACCATCTGACGTTTTCCGTTCTTGAAAACCGAACACTCTCATTAAGATAATGGTATCTTTTTGATGATCAACAATTGCTCCAAGAAGATTTAAGAATTTGTAAATAACACTTCGAAATTCAAGCGAGCTTTAGCTCTCGTTTTTAATGTTTTTGTGAGTTTCTTAGCTCCTTCCCTTTCGCCACACAACCGTTGCAATGTTTAATACAAACAGTCGTCCAGTTTCAAAATGAAGCAAATGCCGTCCTCAGTCCTTCACACTCCTTTCTCTGGATTTTGTTCAAGCATCGTGGTTTCTTTGTTTGCTTGTTTGTTTTGTTTTGTGCATTGTTGTGCATTGTTAAGACACACCTGGGCCAGTTTTTAATTTTTTTTTCTTACATTTCAATATTATGGATCCCACATTGTGCAAATTTGCATCTTGTTTCGTTCGCCACAGTGATCGCATTTTATCTCATGCATTTTAGCACAATGGTGAATGGCGTCTTTCTTGTTAAAAAAACCCTCGCTTTTTTGCATGGTCAGCTTTTCTAAAATTCTGTTGATTTATTCCCTTTTAAGTTTGATTGATTCTTCATTCCCTTGTAAAATAACAAATTTAATGCTTTGTAGAAGTAAACAGACTGCCCTTTTTACATGCTCTAAATCGGACATTTTTAAAAAAAAAAAAAAGAATGTTCTCATATTTATTGTTGTCTTGTTTTAAAACTTTAAACTGTCCCATGAATTTGAAAGGCAAAAATATAAACTTTTTTTCTTCATAGAGAGGGGATTGGGAGGCAGGGGGAGGGTGGAAAAGGGGGGTTAAGCGAAAAGAAAGAGTAGAGTATATATTGAACAGGAGTATAGAAAAACAAGTGGTTAATGAATGAAGCAGCTCTAGGTACGTCGTGTAGGTGTCTTTAACTTGAATAATGGAATTTAAATTCGAAAATATATGTCGGTTTGCTCCATATTCGCATTGTAACGTCATGGAATCCGTGACAGAAGAAAGAGTATTTAATCAAAATACAGTTCGGTCCTTTTGGGGATTTACCAAAGGGCACAGAAAAGGCTGTAATTCTGAACTTTTATGGCCATTGAAAGGTGTCATCATATTAGTGTTGTTGTTGTTGTTTATCGTCATTTGTGTTGTTCTTGTATTTGAAGTGTTTCATTCTGTGTTATCAAAGGTCTCTTTTCGGTACAGTTAAATGCAAGACGTGGAATAGCATAGGCTAAAAAAAAATATACGTAGAAAAGATTGGGTCCAAAGACAGGTCAGCACGAAACATACTATAAGTGGACCATTTCCAACTTAGGTACAGCGTCACTGTTAATCATTCCTCATATTGCAGTCCATCGGCAGTATTTATAATATGAGAACATTATGAAACCTAGAAGGCGGAAAATTTGAAGCATACTTGCATACAAATTAAAGAAAATACCTTGTGATTCATTTATGTCATCAACGCTGGAATCAGCGAAATCTCATTTTAGTACACATCATATCGTTATGTCGTGATATTAGATGCTATCAGTATATGGTGTTTTGTGATATTAAATCTTATGAGTAAATGAAGTTCGCACATCATATTGTTTGTGATAATATAGCCAACTGGCTGCTAAAAACTACCTGTAATATGCGTTGTCAAGCATGACCCTAGATTGACATATTCAACATTGTTGTATTCGCTGCACCGTTATCAGCATGTTTAGTAAACGCTGGACATTATCAGCGCGTTAACTATAATGTTGTATAACCATAACCAGCCAGTAACCAATGCCTGCCATGGACGCAGTAGTCCAGCAAAGTAGATTAGAACATCAAACAGGCTGTGATGCAATGCATTATTAATATCAGTGCAATAATTGGCATCCTAATATGACAGAAGTGGAAAAGTTGAATCTGACATCTAGTCTCTAAGTTTTCAGCGAGTATGGTTATGTTGTCTGTGTGTTCTGGTGTGACGCATTCGGAAGAGCTTTGCCCCACCTGTGAATCTATGAAGGCCTAGGAGTACATTAGACGAACGCTTAATGGCGACCATCTGTGGTTACAGCAAAGACAACCAAGTTGAAGTTAATCAGTCTGGAAATTTAAAACAAAACAAAAGAAGAAGAAGATAGGAATGAAGTGGTTGGAAGTAGATCCAAAATATTAAAATTCTTCTAACGTCTTCCGAACGCTTGACTCCCATTATGTGTTCAGTATTGATTTGTCAATATCGGTTTGCAATCAAGATTCTCAGGCTGTCCAGCGTTTTGCAAGCCTCAGGGCCAGAGCAGAAGTACGTGCATAAACAGATTTTATTTTAGAGATGGCAAATTTCTGAAGAAGAAAATGTACAACTGAGACACGAGCACGGACTGTTCTGACCCTAAGGGGTTACGCAGATGAAGAGACGCTGAGAACATTATTACATTTTGGATGTCTTACCATTACTGTCTCATCAATCATTGCTGTCTGCATAATAAACACAGTTTCAATGTATCGTTATAATGCATTAATCGTGACTGCCATATCCAACCAACACTGATCATCTTTCCAGTGATCATAGCCCCAGAGATTTCACGTTCTCCAGATATATGGATTTGTTTCTCTCGGAGCAGTTCTTCTGTACTGACTTTGTCACCATTACTATGAATGTTTATATCTTGACTGTCTTCATTATATGACAACCTTCTCATTTCTGAACTGTGACGTTCCATTTACTCCGCACCTGCTGTGTATACAAGTCTTTGCAGAACCTAACTGAATCATACAATACCTCTTCCCTCCCACTTCTCTCCCGTCCTTCCCCCTTGTCTATAATCTACGACTCTAGGTCTGGACAAACGTTACAATAAACTCTCAATTTCGCTATTCCCCCTCCCTCCCCCGCCCACAATTACCTCGCACCACGGTGCAGTTTTATGCACAGCCTAGCCATCCATTATCTCAGCAGTGTTACAGTGTTGAACCCCACTACCCAACAATTCTCCCCAGCTTGTTTGTGCGTGGTGGTCACGAAAAACCAGGAAAATGGGAGCCACTTCAGACTACCTACGACCCTCTTCTCCCCCCCCCCCCCCCCAGCCCTGCCTCTTTATCCACAGATTCTGTCCCAGTCCCTTTAGCCAGTTTTGTATCCTTATCACCACATCATAAAACAAGCAGCCATTCGAGTATTTTCTCCATATTCATTTTTTTTTTTACAGAACGAACTCTCCCCTCGTTTCCTCAGCACGTTTCCTTTTAGGTTTTGCAGTAGCCTCTCTCCCCTCTCTCACCCCCACCCCCCTCCACCCTTTCTTTTTTTTAAAACAGAGAATGCACTTGTCCAGTCTGTGCAATTTGTTCATGCATGTTACGTTTAGCATTGTACTGATCTGTTTGACATATGGGAGGTCAGATAGACTAGAAGTTTTCTTTTTCTAGGAAACAACCGTATATTCATTCCATGAAGCAGCGATATCATCTGATGCCAGCCCCAGTCCGTCCAGGCTTGTCTTGTACTGCCAGGCATGGCAGGATTGCAGCATGTCGATCCATCTATTTGAACTGTCTTGTTCCCCTTGTCTTGTGCCCTCTTGTTGTAGATGCCCCCGAGCCAGCAGAGATTGAGAAAACGGAGGTGGAGACCGATTTGCAATCCTTCCATCTGGTGGACGCCGACCCGCCCTCGGAGGAGAAAGTCGAGGAGGAGGAGAGAAAGGAGGTGGAACAGGCGCAGGAGGAGGAGGAGGAGGAGAAAAGGGAAGAGGAGAAGGAAGGAGAAGAAGAGAAGAATGATAAGAATGATGAATACGATGGAGAGGTAGAGGTGGTGAGGGAGTTCCATATTCCCCCTCCTCCTACAGAGGAGTACACGGAGGAAGAGAAAAAGGAGGAAGATCTGGAAGGTATTTACTGGTTTCTTGCACGACTCCGATAGAAGCTGCAGGCGGGGCGCGGCCTTAGTATTGCACCCTTAACAGAATTAACCATCATCTTTCATCTTCCTCTGTCTTTGTGTGATGTGTGTGATTTTTATTTTGTTCTTTTTCATCGACGTGACTGACATCAGCTTCACATAGATTTAGCAACTGCTACTGCCTTTTCCACAGATTACAGTGTGTTGAACAAAGTTAATAGATTATCAGTTTTTTTCCCTCTTCCTTTTCTCAGAGTCATTCCCGTTGTTATAGATCTAGAATCTATATATTTATTTTTTATAGCACATTTAAAAAACAGGGCTTCTGACAAAAGCTGGAGATGGCCAATGCTTTTTGGAGCATTCTAGAAACATTGCCTGTTTTGGCACTTTCAGAAAGATCTTTATTAGTTAATTTATTTTCGAAACAGTGATTTAAGCTGCGTGATCTGATTTAGGCTAATGATCAAGAGTTAAAAAAAAAACAAGATCTTTCAGAAATCTTTCTGTTACTGTAGTCAGCTTTGTCCCTTTAAAAAAAAATGTTTTCAAGTGTATCCAGTTGCTATCATAACGTTTTTTTTTTTGTGTGTGGAATTTTTCATACTTCATCTTCAGTTTGCAGTCATCTCTTTGTTGCATAGATTCAGATAGATGTGTAGTTAGTTTTAACTTTTGTTAGCAACAACAACAACAACGACAACAACAACAACAACAACAACCAACAACAATAACAACAAACAAACAAACAAACAAATAAAACAAACTTTCTATTCATTTTTTGTTTATTGCATCAATGTAATCAACAACTAAAAACAGTAGCTAGAACTTCTTATTTGGCACAATTATCATTTAATTTCTACTCCTTCTTTTCTAGATTTGGATACTAATTTAATTGTATTATCCCATCAATTCTCTTGACCAGTTATTATATAGTATTCTGTTGATTACATGTTTTCACTGTGATTTTTCTCTTGTTGCACGCCATATATTATAGCGATGTTTCCTTTTTTGCTACGAAACAAGTAGTACGAATGCATATGTACACACATAATGGTTTAACAGGTGCGGTTCCCAGCTTTGCCATTCCTGATTACTGCGGTGGTTACCGAGGAATTCCCCGCCCACCCCATGCCATCCTATCTCAACCTTAATTCTAATATTATGTGATGTCTTTTTAACTCTGTTAATATCATGGCAAGGTGGAACGTTCTATCATCTGTCATGGCTACAAGCTTACTTTCACCCTCCCCTCCCCCACCACCCTTTTCCTCCAAATATTACTTTTTTTTTTTCAATTTGTACTAATAATTACTTACGTCATTAACCGAATATATCGTTACTGTTGTGATGTCCAAATATATATATA
>JBCEWB010180575.1:0-11243 GCA_039654565.1 Peronia peronii
TGGGTGGGTGGGTGGGTGGGTGGATGGATGGATGGATGGATGGATGGATGGATGGATGGATGGATGGATGGATGGATAGATCGTTGGATGGATAATTTAGGGGGGAAGGATGATTGGGAGGAATAGGGAAAAGTGATGGATGGATGGATTGATGGGTGGGTGGATGGATAGATGGCTGGATGGACAGAGGAAGAGAAGAAGAGAGGGAGGGAGAAAGGGACCGACTCTCGGTTGGATGGGGGGACCGTCAGATAATAAAACGAAGAATTTCTGCCTGGATGAAGATTGTTATTGGTAATAATACCGCTGTGTCTTTTAGTCCATTGATTGCGGCCCATGCAAGGAATCGAGACAACCACCATGAAGGAGGTTGAAAGGCGAAATAAACCAAGCAAGGAAGAAATACGAAAGGTCCGAGAAATCATTTCCAACCACAAAATATAACTTGAAGACGTTAAGTTCCTAACTGTCGGTAAAAAGTCATGACTTTAACACATAAAGATGTCATTATCAGAATTATATCTCAGAACGTCTGACAATGAAGGTGTCAGGTTTTCGTCGTTGGCTTTTTCTGTTGCTTTCTACCTAGCAGTTGTAATTCATCAGTCATTGTCCCTCCTATAGCTCGCTTGATTAGTTCCTTTAATGGGAAAACACTGATTGTTCAAAGAGTTGTTGCTGTTGTTTTGTTGTTGTTGTTGTTGCGGATGTTGTTGTTGCTTTTGTCACTGTTGTTCTGATACTGTTTATAAGATTGTTTATGAGACTTTTCTGGTATTCTTCGTCCCTCTTTTTTATTTATTTTTTTTTTTAAATTATTTATTTCGTTTTACTATACGATGACAAATTATAAGACATGTACTTGTTTTGACTAGGAAATGTGGAACTATTATAATAGTTCCGTTTTCTTCAAGTAGTGGCAGGGTCTAAGACGTCGTTTGTGAATATGAAATGTAGAGAACTTTTTCATCATATATCCATCCTCCCCCCCCCCCCCCTCCTAAAAAAATGGCTGTTGTTGTCGCCATCGTTGTTTGTTAACTGCCGGTATTGTGGTATCACATTGTATTCCTTGGCCACATATCTTCTTGGGTTTGTTTCACTCTGTCAATGGCTTACCAGATGAAATACGTATTGTTCTAAGAAGAAATAGCAGAGGGCTTCTACTTAGCAGTAATCTGTAGTGATATGTGCAATACAGATAGTTTCAGTGTTCAGCTGTTGTTGTTGTTTTTTAATGCGAATACGAAGTTCAAAGAAGAATCGTACTATCAGCGTGTCATCCCTCTCATCAACACCGTAGCACTGCCATCATTTTTAAAAATACAGTATATGCAGGTTTTGGTAACTGCATAGACTGTATTCTTGAAAATGACGGCAGAACTGTTGTTGTTGTTGCTGCTGCTGCTGTTGCTGCTGCTGCTACTGCTGCTGCTGATGCCGCTGTTGTTGCTATTGTTGTCGTTGCTGTTCTTATTCTCGTTCTTGTTCTTGTTGTAGCTATTCCTTTTTGTTCCAGAGAACACAGTTGATAGGTTCTTTAATTAAGCCTGTACAGCTCAGTGTTACAAATAGGATCCTGCTCAATAAGACTGGCAGTAAATTCCAATGAAGAATAAAATAACCAAGACTAATAATTATTCACTCTTGTAGTCCGACTGTTGGATCACTGACAGCAACCTCGTTTTAAAGTTTCACTGTCATACTCTTTTAAAAAGCTCGTTTTTATATATATCATAGAGGATTAAGGAAAGAATTTTGTAAAATGTGGCACCTTCATCATGTCACACAAAATCTGAAACCTTTTGGAAATTTCATGGCCGGCGGGCTGAGCTAGCGACAGGCGGTTTGTAACGTGACGTTCCGGTTGCTAGACCTACACTTAGGACTCATTAGCAATTTGGCATCTCTCGTAAAGAAACCTAGTTATCATCTGTGAAGATGTGCAGAGAATAGAAAAAAAAATGATATGTTGTAGCTGTCAAAAGTGTGATGCCCCAAGGTATGTGAGCAGACTTGTAATTATAATCAATGTTCGGCTCTTCTGAGGTGGCAAGAGGGGTGAGGTTGGTTTGGCATCTTTTTTTTTTTTTTTTAATTTTTAGTTGTTTTTCTTGTTGTTTTTTTGTGATGGATGGATGGATGGATGGATGGATGGATGGATGGATGGATGGATGGATGGATGGATGGATGGATGGATGGATGACAGATGGACCAACGAACAGAAAGATGGACGCTCAAAGGAACGAACTTCAGGGTGTCCGAGCAACAGTGAGTGAGCACCGAAACCTTAACTTGGTTTTGTTACACGTAACAGAAAGAGGAGAAAATTCTATCGAGTTATTGATGTTTTTTAAAATGAGTGAAGATGAAAGGGGGATCGGGACTAAGAAAATGGCAAATGACAGAGATTTTAGGTCTTTGTGGCCATGTGACGTGACAGATGAGATTGCTTTTGATCACGACTTCCTAGGCCTAGAAGATTCAAAATCACTGACCGCAAACTTTCGATAATTACAGACTCACGTCTTATGTACACGATCAAGCTACATCTATCAATCTGTCTGCTTTTTTGTTCACCACTTCTCTGTCTTTCTGTCTCTGTCAGGATTTCTGTCTGTCCATTGGTTTACCTGTTCGCTTGTCTTTCTGCCTGTCTAACCATCTGTCTGTCTATCTATCTGTCTATCTATCTATCTGTCTGTCTGTCAGTCTGTCTAATCTAATTGTATCTTGTCTTATCTTACTTATCGGTCTGCCTTTTTGTCGGGATGTCTTTTTGTCCGTTCATCTACCCGCTCGCCCCACTGTTTATCTATTATCAGTTAGTATGACTATTTATGTCTTTACCTATGGCCTGTCTTCCAAGTCATCTATCTGTACATCCACCTCTTGAATAATTTACAAGGCCTAGTAACACGTTTATTGAGTTTAGCCTTATCAATTTCATTTTATTGTTGTTATTTGGTAGTAAGTTCTTATTATTATAAGGTAATGATGCATCCATTTCCAGTATGTCCATTTCTGATACGCAAGGCAATCAGAGATGGATTCACTCGGTTATCCCTAATAATAACCACTGTTATTTCTCTTTCCCCAGACAACAATGCACTAAACCCAACATGATGTACGCAGACCCAGGCAACACGGTGCGCGACGCGACATGCGCATGTATGGAGGGCTACCATTTCCCCAATGAGGACCAAAGAGCCTGCGTGCCCAACAAAGTCTGTCCCAAAGGCACTGCCCCAGGCATTTACGGTAAGACGTAGAACACAATGATATTGGTAATCATAATTGATTAGTTGGTGTGTTGATTGATATCCAGATGTAATTTGTTGATAAATAATGGGTTGCTATTTGGGGGGGGGGGGGGAGGGGGGGGAGGAAGTTGGTTCACTGAAACTGATTCTGTGAAGTACTGAGATGACTCTGAAGCATTTTATCACTTGAATCTGTTTGCCAAATGGTTTAGCTTCCATACTGTGGTGAATTTCTATTTAGCTCAAAGTAGACCTAAGCCTATACTGGTGTATTTGATGGCTGACCTCGCATGAATCTTCTTTTTTCTTCCCCCAGAAGTGCCGTATCTTTAGCTCCATCTTAAGTCTGACAAAATGGCAGATAGGATGATACTGCCCTCAGTTCCTCTCTTTATTTGGTAGTTCTTAGCAACTCCATGATATTAAGTCAAAATATAGCACAACAAATTGATCATTCTCCAGTATTTTTAGGTATTAATATCAGAAATGATTGGTAAAGACAGTTGTATACACATACACTCTCACATATACACATAGGCTACCCACATACAAATACAAGAATAAAAGAAGAAAAAAGGCAAGACAAAAAGAAAACAACAACAACAAAAAAAACAGCGTAATCAAACAGTCATACATAATGACATAGAGAATGATCGGATTCTTCAATTGTGAATGACAGTTAAAATTATTATTTAATAATCTTTTTTTTTTCTTTTAACTCACTTGAGACCAGGCTTTTTCCATTAGCACAACTGTTGAAGACCAGGCATTTTGGTGGCGTTTTCAAAAAAATAAAATTTTTGCTGTAAAAGACCAATCTCTTTGATTTTTAGACACAAGACTTATAAATGAATGCACTATACCATAAAACAAATTTCACCAAGATATCTCAGTTTCTTTTTTTTTTTTTTGTATGGTTTGTTGAAAAATGTCAAATTTTTTAGAAAAATAATTTTTCAAAATCAACATAAAAATTAAAATGATGTGAATTCACACTGAAACTGCTGTGCCATATAACATTCCAGCTCACTATCAGACCCTCCCTGTGTGAATATTTGTAACACATTCGTTGCTTTTCTCTTAGGGGCCATTCTACAGTGCACTGAAGATATTCCGTAGTATGCTCTGGAAGTCAGTTATTTTTAGAAAAAAAATCTGTCAAAAAAAAGTTACCGACCGATTCCAGTGAAACTTACAACGAAACAAAAAAAAATAGCTACGCAACAGTAAAAGACCATTCCCGTACGGTTTGCGGAACAATGGAAGGAGAAAAAAATATTTTTGATGATCCCGCAAGGGTTGCGGGATTGGTTCTTTAGCGTTAAGTCAACCATGGTCACAAGCAAGTTAATAATCTTTTTTTTTTTTTTAAGGGTAATTTTTAAAAAATGAGGTTTTAAAAAAATTATTTCTTTGTGTTGTTGGTTTATTTTGAATTTGATAATGTGCATGTGTAAGTTCCACTCTACATGTTGCTTTATAGTATACTACTGTTTCATTTAGAAGTTTATGTCATTCATACTCTGTGGTTCGATTATTTCCAGGAAACTGTGAGTCCTGTTTGCAAAAGAACATGTACTCAGACACAGTGAGCAGGGCCAAGAAATGCATACCTCTTACAAAGTGAGTATTGCAGTGCAATATTTTTGTACTTTCATCTTAGATTCTGTCCTACTTTATAGTAAAATCAGATATGTTGTCTGTTTTTCCTACCTAGTCAATACTTTTGTGTGCACGGGGTTTATATGAGTGCTGACACTTTTACTTATAAAATAATTATAGATATAACATACATTCACATATACATATAAATGCACACACTTCTTATTGCAACTTGAAATACTAAGATGTTGCCTGTTAACTGTTATCCATTCCTTGACCTTAGCCAGTGTCGTAGGGATGCCTTTAAAGATCGGGTCATTAACTGTCTCTAGCCCGCTCTGTCTTCCACTGTTCTCTGAGAATCAGCCAATCTCATTCCTGTCCAGTCTTGGGTGTTGTCTTCCCATCTCTTCCTATGTCATGCTTGTCTGTGGCTGCCTCTGACTGTGTCCTGTAAGATGTTTTTGCAATCCTGATGATCGAGAAACATATCATTTCTTTGACTGTAGTGGAGAGATTCATGTGAGCTCCTAGTCCTAAGATTACTCTTTGTCAAATCATGAAATTGATGCTATGGTAATAATCATTGCAATATATATATATATGGTGTGATTATTGTCCTTCTTTCTCTCTCATCTCCCTCCCGTCTCCCATGCTGTGTTTTCTTCTATATGTTTTCGTCTTCCTCTCTTTCTCTCGCATCTTCCAGTCTTTCTCTTGCCTTTTTTACTCATCTCAGCTTTGATTTGTGCTGACAGTAAAGATAATGTTTACTAAAGTTGCTGTAACCTTTGCTACATTTTTCATCAACAGTTGTGAGAAACAGAATCGCTGTACCTTGGTGAAAAGTAATGGTGAAGTGGACAATATTTGTGGACCCAAGGTCAAAGGTCAGTTTGCTATATATATTGTTATATGTATATGTATATATATATATATATACATATATATATATACATACATACGTATATACACATACACACGTATACACACATATACACACATACATACATATACACACATACATACATATACACACATACACATACATATACATATATACATATATACACACAGTTATGTATTAAGTATATAAAGACCTGTTGATTACTTGAAGTTGTGGCAAATGTGACATCTATGACATTATCACATTAAGTAATATCAGTGTATACATCACAATGAAATAGTGTAGAGATCAGTTGATTTTTTATCAGAACTTTTTTTATGGTAAATTATTCAGATCACCAGATCAATCTCTTGTAAGAAATAAAGAGATAGGAATGGCTGTGACTGTTTGAGTGAACCAGATTATAAATTAGTGCGTATGAACTACTTTTGCAATCACAGCAAGTGGACGTCCTTATGACAGATATAAAAAGTGAAATGTCACAAATGAAACTGATGTATAAAGAAATTATGATTCTGGCCATCATAGGGAATTTTTTGGTGTTTCAGATTTGAACACCTGCGAAGAGCTGAGTCCTACAGCGTCAGCCTCCGACAGCACCATCACCTACATTGTTGCCGGCTGTGTGGCTGGCCTCTTGCTCCTCATTATCATCATCCTTTTCATCATCTTCAAGCGCCGCCGCAGCAAACTCCAGCACAACATGAAGAGAGCCTTGACAGATGAAGAGATGGATGAATTACAACAGAAGATTATTAAAGAAAGTGACAAGGATCCGGCTTTCTGCAAGAAAGGTTAGAGGCCTTGCACCTGTATATGAGACATGACATGGTGAAATCAGGCACTTGTTTTTCAATAGTAAATTAATTTTTAACTCAGTTTTTTTTTTTTTTCACAGAACCCTTCTATATCAATCTAAAAATGCATTTCAGAATTAACTGAAATTCAGCTGCACCAACAAGTCACCCCCCCCCCCCCCATCATCTTAAATTGCCAATTTCTCGACTCTACTTAAGGTAGACACAATTTTTTCTCACACACAGAAAGAGATATGAATGATCTTCAATCACAGTGATACCAATAACTCTATATGCTCAAAATTTGACGAGAGCCTGATTTCATCATGTCGCATCTCAAATGATGATGCATAGGATTGTATGAATGATTTTATTATCATTAGCTATTTTAAATATTTTGGTTTTTTGTTTGTAATTTTTTTTTCTCCACCCACATTATTTAAGTCCAGTATATTTATTGTCTAACTACCTGTTTAAGTAATTTGTTTTGTACCTGCCCCTCCCCTTTTCTGTTCAATGAAAAGGCAAATGATTTCTGCATATATATATGACCACTCTTTTGAAATATAGGTTATGTGTTGTTTGACAGAATAAAGTTGACATCATATAAAATATATTTCCAGCAGGTTGTGAATATTTAGTGGTTTACTTTCAATCCATGTGACACAGTGAATCATCATTTGACTAGTTTACGATAAAAATGTAAAAATTCAAATATCTAAAAGTTGGAAGAAGACAGTGGTTCATATCGCATCTATATAATATTTAGGATGTTATGACTGTTTCAGTTTGTCACTGGAATACCAGAAACTAAGTGTCTCTGTGTATTCAGTTCCTTATATAGTGCCATATGTCATTGTGAGCCTGAATTTCATAATTTCGTAATTTTTTAACATATCATTTCTTCTATTTCATTGTCTTTTTAATATGTCCTTTCCTCTTTATTTTAGTGTTTTTTAATGCGTTAGTTTTATTTCCCCTTTTTTTCAGTGCTGTCCACATCCTGCAGTTTTATAGAAGAGAGGATAGATCGGCAAATCTGGACACTTGCCCAGGAACTGTTTAGAACCTCCACTAAGCAAGGCCACTTTGAGCAGATTGTACACAAATATCGAGGTAACTACTTTATTGTTTTTTTGTTTTTTTAATGAGTTTAAAACACAATTTTTTTTTATTTCATTGATTTGCATAATGCTTTTCACAAAATCCAAAATTTAAGATATGTTATTATTGTTATGGTGGTAAGGTTCCTTAGTGATTTGTAACAGACAAAATAGAAATCTTTTGTTTTATAAATTAAAGTTATGCAGTGTTTTCCATATTTACATTCTCATAAAGTAAATAGATAGAAAGCCATTCTTTTGTCTTTGTGAGACATTTGTTGCATTTGACTAGCATGATGCTGATGATGTATTACCAACAAATTTGGGTATATCTGTTTGTCTTAAAATAGGAGTTTCTAATAATCTACAATCTTTTCTGTACTAGAGAAATAAGATAGGTGAAGAAAAGTTTTGTCTTACGATTTCTCTTCACAATTATAACAATTGTTCTAAGTAAGGTGAATTTCTGACATTATACTCCAGTGTGTGTAAGGGTATTGTCATATAAAAGTTAGGTAAAAGTGATCACTCATAATGGCTTTATGCTCATTACATTAGAGTCACAGTTTTATTAACTTGACATAAACCAAGTTCATCATGCACAAGCATTTACCAATCTATGGCTTGTCATTAACATTATTGCCACTCTGAAATAGAGAGAAAAATTCTACATGCACAAGTGTGTGAGATGTGACATGACGAAATCCGGTCCTCGTCAAACTTGGGATTAATAAAGATAACAAAACTGATCAGCCATTTTGTCACTAAATTATTCTGCAGCAGCCTCATCGTCTTTATTTGATTTAGTCTACTGAAGATAAAAACAAAGATTTTGTCACTAACATAAAGGGAAAATGAATGAGGTTTTAATGTGACATCAATAACTGAGGATGCCAAAAAACCTGACCAGCATCAGATTTCATTGTGTCACATCTCAGTTACCGGTGAATGTTTTGTCACAATTATTATTCAGTTTGTATCAGAAAAGGAAATATTCCGCAGGCCCAATCATTCACCGGTCAATGTTTTTTTAATGTCATTAATCAGACAGCCAAGCCAAGTATGCAGTGAACGGCTACCTGCAGGAGTGGAAACACTGCAAGGGAGAGAGCAAGGACACGGTGGCTGAACTCTTCTCCTGCCTGAGACGTGTCAAGAGAGACGATATCGTCAATGAAATTTGTATGTGTCTACGAAATGAGGGGGGTAAGTAGTGCCTTTGATATTTCAAAATAAATATCTTTATTGTTCTGAAATAATTTGTACAAACAAACAAAAAAAGAACACGCATCTGTAACACTAGCAGAATAATTTCAATCCTTCAAAATATGCAGTTCACGTCTGTTCTCCATAAACAGTCACATAGAACAAATGTTGGTAACGAATGAACCTGTCACTGTCATCACTCAGTGCAAACAGCAGAGCATCACGAGCAGTGGAGATCCTTGACTGTTGCCTCTTCCATGGCATCCCAGTAACAACATATGGGAACAGTGCTGAGGAAAGTTTCACTGAAAGTGGTTTGCACTGTTAGTTCAGTTTCTCATGATGGATCAAGCTGAGAAAAATGAGTGACAAGGAGATTATGATATCTGGTTTAACCAACTGTTCATTTATATGACTGGCAAGCAAACTCAATTTCTAACATGTATCTAATTTGATCTCTCTTAACCAGATTTCCATGCTTACTCTGAGAACACTAATGACTACACCCCCAACAAACCGTCGCTCAAGGATGAATGTGTGTACAGTTTCTTCCCCTGCCTGTACCACCGAAAGGAAAAATCCTCCTCCCCAGTGTCAGGAGCTGTGGTTGTAGAATCGGATCGAGGTGAGGCTGGCACAAAACTCCTGGCTAACCCCACTGATGATCTTGAAGATGGTGGCGATGGAAGCAATGGTCTGCAGCCACCACCTGGCACAATCTACCGCAGTCATCCGTCCCCAAGTGCACCGGAGCTAGAGGACGTACCCGGCACCATTTACCCTTCCATTGACAACGTCAAGTACAGCAGGCAGTTCTCACAGCCAGTGCAAGCCACCTCATAAAGAGATTATGAATGTGTGAATGAATGCGCAAATGCAGTCCATCCATCTCCAGTCTGTACCCAGTGACCTCGGTCCTGTCTCCAGCATGCACTGTGATTGTACACTTACACTTTCCTTTGTCTGTCATGTGATCACTCTGTGATAGACAAGGTAAGGTTTATGTTGCAATTTCAGGGATGGTCAGTGGGCACTTTTCCTGGAATGGAAACTGAAGTGGGTCGGAGATGGAAACACTATGTTTGTGTATATTTAGTCTGTGAGGATGTTTTGATTGTCAGAATACCATAACCCATATTATTTCAGAGTTGAGGTTCATTGAATGACTTTCATGGCAGAGAACATTTCCTTTATTTAGTTAAATTTCTCCATTGGTATGAAAGTTTGTTTTCCTTTTGCTGGTTGAAGGCCTACGATTGACAACTTCTGGCCTTAAAAGTATGAAATACTGTCTTTGTGAAATTTTGCAAGCTTTAGATGTGAAACAGAAATTGAAATGAAATCATTAAATTGTATCATTATGTGTTGAAAGTGAAGCTGATCTGTTTGAAATAATGGTGAGAGGCCAACTCCACACAAAAGTTGTTTTTATTGATGTATGGGTAAACGGTTCCTCATTGTGATTTGTACTTGACATAGGTAGACTTGTTGCAGTCAGAGGAGGTAATCCCGTAGTAGCATCATGTGTGGCAGGTTTGCACAGGTTATGTTTCTTGGAAACTGAACTTTTTTTTTTTTTTAACCTTTTTAGCCCTCTTATATTTATAATCTATTCTAATTGCGGTAATTTTGAGCTTTTTCCAACTTTAGATTGACTACTTGGTTTTTCACTTGCTTTCTCTAGTTTTTTTGTGTGACACAGAAAACATTTTCAATTTGGGAAAAAAATATTAGATATATAGGTCCTAACTTTAATTAAAATATTCTCAAGAAAATTAGGCCTAATCTTATAATGGTAATGTCAAGAGTTATATCACATAGTGATGGAATTGGATCTAAAAATGAAGAAATGAGTCAGAATATTAGCTGGTGGGCATTTATATTATATGGCATTGAAAAATGTGATTTTTCTGAGAAAAGCTTTCAGTCAAGACTAAGCTTAAAAGGTTTCCAAAATGGCCTGTATAGTTCTGCAGACTATAAAAATCTTATAGGGAATAACACCATTCATCTACTGTCTGAGATGTTGTGGAATATAGTTAACCTTTGCTTGTGCAAGCAGTAGATCTTTTGCCATACAATCAGATCATCTTTACAACATAAATTGTCTACTGTTAGTTTCCATTCTATAAAAGTTACAAGTCCTTAACTGGATTGGTTTGAGTTATGTGTTCAAAGGAATTCTCAAAAATCCATCTGTTTCTATTATTTTTCATCTTTTTTTTTTTCTTTTTAAAAATCAAAATTATTTTCTGAAAGTGATTTTTGATACATCTTTAAAAAAAATCTTAATAAAATAAGTTAGTTGGGGGAGTGTGTGTGTGTGGGGGGGGGGGGGGAAAAACACCCCTAAACCCTAACTTTT
>JBCEWB010180575.1:11253-25203 GCA_039654565.1 Peronia peronii
CCCCCCTCCCCCCACACACCAATCCTGAAATCTGAATTTTGCTCAAAAAGTGCAATTTTGGGTTTTTATTTTCTGTTAAAAGCCCCGCCTTTAATGAGTAAAAGAATGGTATTAAAAAAGTGGATATGTGCATTCTAATGTGTTTGACCCGTAGTCATTCAACAGTAGGCCTTGCCTATGCCAACCAGGATTTGGCTTCCTCTGGCTGCTACATGCAGTGATGGATCATTACTGTTTGATTAAATATAGCAAAGAGGGCATAGAACACTTGATTATGACCTGTTCTAGGAATATTGTGAGCCCCAGTGCCAGGGATGGACATTGGATGACCATTCTGAGGTGAAAAAAACTACTGATCACACAACTTATCAGTGTAAGCTTTCATTAGGCATTCTATAATGAACTTCCATGTCCTATTAGTAATGAAATTTTCCTTTCTTTCTGCTGCTTCAGAGCTTGGTTGTGGGCTACAGGCCTTAGTACAGGTCAAGATGCTCTCGGTTTGGACAGAAAAAGATATGAGGGGGTGGGGAGAACATATAGGCCCTCAAGAACCCAGAAGTGACTCAATGGGAGTCCTTATAATGATGAGAGTTAGAGAGCAAACTTCAAGAAAAAATATGCCCAGAAAGCCAGAAAATGGCAACAAAGGACACACAAGTGATGGGGAGAGAGCTAGTATGTAAAAAAGGGCTCTTCCGAGGCTGAAAGCCGAACAAAAAAACTCGCCATGTCAATTTTTCGCTGAAAAAAAAACTTTAAATGAGTTTTTCTCAAAACCCTGTTTTTTGACACTATTTTTCTATCTCTTTTTTTGTTTTTGAACTAATTCTAACTAAATTTGGTATGCATCGTCTTCACAATAACATCAAACAAATTACATGCACCTTCTATTTGGTTGGTAGGTCATAGAGAAAAATAGGTTTCTAGTATGAAAAAACGGCAAAATTTGAAATTTCATTACATGACATTTTCAAAAATTGGTAGAAAATTTTCTGTTGCCTAGAAAGAACTGAAAATATATAGCTTTTTAGATATAATGTCAAACAATGTGTCCACTAAGTATCATCAAGTTTCGTTTGGCGGAGGAGACAGATTTTAAAGGCATTGTCATGGCAACCATTTGAAAAAGTCAATTTTTTTTCCAGTTTCCCTATAATTTGAATATGCCAAATCCTGTGGAAAAGATTTAAATGGTCTGTATGTAAATTGGCACTCTTTTTTTTCTCAGACAGTCATGAAAATAGAACATTGCCTCACAATTGTGTTTATTTTATGCAAGTAGTTTAGAATGGCTTAGATTTGTAGACATTTGTGCAAAATGTTTTGTTGAACTTGCAGGAATGATGAGGATTGCTTGATCTTTGATTTATATAGCAGATTCTGTGTATATATTACAACTGTGACAGTGTTATTTTGTAAATTTAATTCCTCTTTTTTTTTTTTCATCTGATCAAGGAATAAGTCTGTGCACTGTAAAAGTTAGCATAAGGAAGCTCTGGCCTGGTGGTAGGCAGTTTCATAGAAAATGTGCAGATTTTTTGGGGGGAACTCAAGAGCCTGAGGATGTTATACATTCTAGAACATGTGTGATGGAATTTTCTGATGATGGATACATTCCAAAAGAGCTTTTGCGCTTACAACCATCTGTTCAGTATTCTTAACTAAAGTATTCATCTGCCTTTTCATGTTAAAGAATGAATGAAAAAGTATTTGGAATGATTTTCTATTATTACTACTGCATGCATGTGCACACTGGCTTATAACTTATTCTCAAATTGTCGGTAGGCTCTGTTTTTTGTTTTTGTTTTGGTTTCTGGTTTTTTTTCCACAGAGCAATCAAACTTTTGGTCAACTCACATCAGTTGTACAGTTTGAATAATCATCTCTCATGATTGAGATTTCCTTTTCCTATTAAGAAAATGTCTATAGGGTACATATTCTGTAAATTCAAACAGGAGAATGTATGAACTTTTTTTTTTAAAGAAGTGGGCAGTATAGAAGAGCTATCAAAACATACACAAAACATTTTACACTGCAAAAGTTTTGAAAAATAAAATACTGAGGTATTCTCATTGACTCTTATGGTGCTTAATCTATTTCCAACACCTGAATTGTAATGAACTGACTCTATCATCACTGTGTTATTATTAACATTGTATGATTTCACCCCATAATTTTCCACGCTGCCACTCTCAGAAAATTAATTACCAACACATCAGGCTTTCAAATTTGGATCTTTTTTCTGATTTGAAAAGAAGTTTGCTTACATTGATGTAGAAAAGAAAGCATTTCCTTTTTTCACATCTTTGTTCAAAATACTGCAACCCAGAAGGGTTGCCATAGTTGAAAAATACATTTCTCTCATGGCCAGTCAGAATAAATCATAAGTTTGCTGGACTCAAGGGAATTCAGGTGTTAAATATCTCAAGCTAGCTCAAAACTTTTCATGACATGGAAGTGTTATGAGTTAAGGTTTTATGAGATAGTAATAGCTCAGTGTGGTGGAAAATTGACATGTGATTCATTTTGACTGGCTGCAGAACATTTAACAACGTACATTGTTTCTATTATTGATTGATGGAAATCCATTTACTTGCAATGCAGAGAACTTTGCACATTAGTTATGCTGTCAGGGGTACATTTATCCATTCTCTCTCTGTATTATATCTTTATCATTATCCATTTTCAAATATTTTGACAAGCTGATTATGTAAAAAATGATATGCTTTTAATTTCATCTATCATTAAACGTGTGTTCATATGTTATCATCCCGAAATAATCTGCATTATAAGTAAACTCTGTTTAATATAATGTTGTTATGACTTCAAGACAAATTAGATAATACATGAAAAATGCTGCTTTATGATTATACAGTCTACTGCATATTTCACCAACTTGGAGTTCACCCATTATATTTTAAATATACGCATATACATACATACTTTATTGCCACTATAATAATATTATGCATTGTCTCTTTAAGTTATATGTTTATCAGTGGATTAAAGAAATAACAGTAATTACCTTTTCCAAGTCCTTTTTTGTCTCAGGACAGACCACAAATGCAATTTAGGAAGCCAATTTTCCCTTTAAATGGAAATTTAAGTGTAGAAATGTTAGAAGGGAGTGAATTGCTGCTAATTTTCTTTTATTTAGTGATATTTGTTCATGATTGCAAAATGGCAATATGAGACAAGTATAGTGTCATTACATATGTAATATGTATGTTATTTGAGATGTGATTTAAATGCAAAATACATATCTGTTGAGTGAGGCTTTGAGCAAACCAGTCCTTTAGTATCTTGAGGGTTAAACGTGAAAATTCATTTGTCTTCAGTTTAGCAGAAAAACAGCCATGTTTCTGCCCGTTATCTGAAAATTTGTATCTAAAATCCTGTAACAGAATTGTATTCATGGTCTGTGGTTTTTAGTTATCTTTTTTTAAATGCCTGTATGTCCTGTCTCTTCACATAAAAAGTCTCCTAGATATGTTTTTAGATCTTAGTATTGAGTTTTTTACCCAAAATTTCTGGTTGTAGTAGATTACATGTATAATTTCTGTTCTGGTTATGTTAATGCAGTTTGCTTTGCTACTCTGCATCGGGGATTTTTAGCTCACCTTTATAGGAGAATACAAAATATAATGGACACATGTGCCAAAAGCTTTTTTCTGAAAAAAAAAAACAGTGCGGACTGCCTTGTGCAGTATTATTCGTTGTTATGGTGCAGTTTTTGAGTATCCAATACATGTGCTTGTATTTTAATCACAGCATAAATGGAATCCAACTGAGAATCCACTGCCCTTTTAAAAGGACTATCCTTGTACTAGATAGTAGCTAGTAGATAGGACTTTCAAAGTATGAGTCTTACGTTCTCTGGCACAAGAGTAAAATTTGTCCTTTACGTTATGACTAGACACATGGAAGTTATAATAAACTCTCTCTGTGTCATTTAAACAAGCTTTAATTTTTCAGTTTGTCTCCATAATTTAAATCCACACCACTGCAATTTTTTTCCCCATGTTTTTCAAGACTTTTTGCAATTAGTAAGCTATTGATGATGTTCATACATGTGAAGACTTGTGTGATAAACACAGTGTTATTACATTTTGAAATCCATTCAGTACTTTTTTATGTACAAATATATGTTTTCCGTTGGTTGACAGGAAATAAAAGGATTGGAATGTGATTTTTTTAAAAAATTTTTATTTATGCATTTATTTGAAAATATTGAACAGATACGAAAACAACATTATTTATATGTTTGAAGGCATTCATTTCTTTTTTCTTTCTCGAGTGAGAAACACCATTTTTTTAATTTTGTGAAAGGGAATCATTAACTTCCACATCAAGATTTCAACATTAAAGGTGTTGCCGTGGTGTTTTGATTCTTTTATAATTTTTTCCGTTAAATACATATATAATTTACACCCTGTAACCTTGTTACTTCAGTTAAATTTTGCAATTTAATTTTTTTTTTTTTTTGGTCATGGAATTGTGTATGAGATGACCCTTCATGTGCAGTGTTATTCATTATTTATATCTTCAGTTTTCCTTTAGATGTCAGATGTATTCAGTCTGTAGAGATTCATCAAAATGCATGTATACAAGGAGAGCCAAATGCTTCAGCTCTGTTTAGGAATGGGAGTTTAAAGAAATGAAAGCAATCCAATAAATTTCTCTTATTTTGAAAATTACTTCAGCCAACAAAGGGATGAAGGCAGAATTTAAATGCAACAACTCTAGATGATACTGTTTATCTTGAAAGACTTTACAATCTGCTTTTTATTTGATGATGAAGAAAATCTTTGAGAGGAATTTGTGAGAAAAATATTCAAAATATTCTTTTCCGTCTTTGTCAACTGCTGAAGACTAAGGGGAAGAATCATGTCTTCATTTCACATGTGGCAGAAAATTAAAATTTTGTTTTTAAAGATTCTATCTTTAAGTTGTCAAATACGTGTTCTATGGAAAACGATACGTCTAGATTAATATTAACATGGAGAATCTAAAGATAAATTTGAAGATTTCAGTTAAATGCCAATCACCAAAGACGACCTTTGCAATGTATTTTTTTAAAAACTTCTGGTTGAGGTATTTTCTGGTTTGAAATAAATTTATGAAATGTTGCAAAGTACATGTAGTCAAAACCACATTATGAAAACAGTCTGAATGTCTGTTTAGCTTTTGAGAAAACAAATGTTTATAGAAGCTTTATTTTCATTTGGCAACTGTTCATCATCTGCACTGACAGATTTCTCCACGTTACTTTTCTTTCTGTCCCCATTTAGATCGATCATGATAGGAAGGGAAAAAAAAAGTTTTAACAATCAAAAAAAGATTGATTGTAATTCAAAACTGTGTTGAATAGTAATCAACAAATTTAAAATGCCTTTCCAAAGAATTCTCACCTGATCTATTTGTGCAGCATTGAGACTTTTCGTTGTGACATCTTTTTGCTTTCCGCTTTTATCAGTACTTAACACTTTTGTTGCCACTGGAAAATCAGTGTTCATTTTTTATGAGTTATTTGGGCAAATGACGAAACTTAACACATTAGATAATCATTTTTTTAAAAATATATACTTTACGTGTATGAGAATGTAAACAATCTCTCATTGAAATGTCCTAACACTTTCTAAGCTACACTCATTAAGAGTCAATCATTTTTCTTTTTTTTTTTAAATCTGTGGCAAGACAAGGATTTACTGAAGACAGAATGACACTTTTTAAAGCATCCTTCCCTCCATCATTTCCTCTCTCCTTCATCAGTGCAGTTTTGTACAAGTATTATACTAATTGAGTTTATTATTATTATAAATTTGAGTGTTGTATAACGATTCCTTCTGAATCACTGTCAGAAATGTTATGGATACGGAAGCTCATTCACATTATTCTTGTATAAACGTCATATATTTAATAATGTTAGAAAATAAATTACAAAACAAGACATCTTTTTGCGGAGCAAAATGTACATTTTGATGAATAAATGTCTCATCATTTTCATAATTTCATCTGTCTGAAGACTTTAAACCGCTTGTTGTAAAAAACAGCACTTGGTATTTTTTTTTCCTTGAATTTTATTGAAACAATCAACCATTACAACTGTTGCTGCATCTGATTTTTTCTATGTAATATATAATATCAATAAACGCAATTATTTTTAATGCAAAACACTCTGTTGTTCTCCATGTGTGTTTAGAGTACATGTACATATTATTTCACAGTCTGATCACTGGAGGGGATGTATCTGATTTACAGCCGTAATCGTGCTGCTGTGCTGTTAAATCCCAACACAATTAATTGATGTGTAAACATGCTCATCATACTGAGCACAATGTGGCCATAACAGTGCTGATGTGCCATTGGGTTCTAACATAAACAAACAAACAAATATGTCTAAGTGATTTTAAGTTGCAGTTTCTACCTCTTTCTTAATGAAAGTTGTTAATTAATCTTTTGATTACCAATGGGGTTATTATAAAGACATAACATAAAGTTCCACTTTTTGCCCATTGATAACTCATGGGATGATTTTGTCTACAACTGGAAATAATTTGATATTGAACATTTTGTCCTTCACAAAAGGGGAGAGCATGTAAAAATTCTGTTGTTCATTCAAACTAAATCAGTCAAACATTCTATATGGTCACACTCAGACACAAAAGGCCAGAAAGAAAATAGGTGTATTTCATCATGAATGCAGAAAACTGAAATGCACAAAAGTACAGGGTTTTTTATATATGTCATGACAGAGTATATTTATTTATATGTATGTATCCATACACACGCACAATATATTACAGCAAAGAAGAGTATATTTGACTTTATACACTGTGGACTTAAGTATGATGACCAACAGATCATACATACATATAATTAAAAGAAACTTATTGCGATATATTCTTGACATCAAAAAGGGACAAAGGGTGAAACAAATCCCTCTGCTTCTTTGCTGGTCATAAAAGATAACACAAAGAAACATTAATAAATGAAATTAAAATGACAGACAGACTCATATGTATTACTATTATGTATACAAGGAATAGAATTTTCAGGCCATTTTGACATCTGATGCACAAACAATGCAATCTGGGAAAAAAAGTAGTTAAATGTGACTGGTTAAAAAAAAGATAAGGAGAAAAGAGAGAAAGAAAGAACAAAAAAATAATGCGGTTCCATTCTGCCCTCTACAAGTGAAGACCACAGGAGAAGAACAACCAATGCCCAGCGTTTAAGTCACTCGCGATGGATCTGCCAACATTTGGCGGGCTGGTCACTTACTCGCGTGGACGGATCCGCCACCCCTTGGCAGACTGTCTTAGGTTTTTGTTTTCTCTGTCCCTAACCCACCAAGAGCTGGCGGAACCATCGCTGGCGACAGTATAGCCATTTGTCTTATTTCATGCAAAGTTTCACGGAGATCTGGGTTATACTTTTTGAGTTATGGCTGATACAGGGAAGTCACTCTGAGTATATTGAGAAACGAAAACGAAAGCGCAGGGCTGTGCGATGGCTTCTGAAAAAATGAAGGCCCAGATTTGTTGATTGAAAAAAACAAAACAAAAATCAACAAGAAATGTTTTAATTTTCTAAACACATTTTTATTTCGTACCAACCATGAGTCGGGAAATTTTCCGAAAAGTCAAAATATGGGTAATCTTTATTAAATCATAAAAAAAAAGTTTTCAACATACAGTATATCTGTTTGTTTTAATGCACTGTGCTTTGTTTTAAGTTTATTGTGTCAAAAGAACAAGGCAATTTAACAATTCTGAGCTGCTTGGTGATTTTTTAAAAACACCCAGCAAACACCAGTTTCCAGTGTATGTAAAATTTCCGAAGGTCCATTCTCCAGTGAGTTAATATTTTCCAGGTTACGGTCAACGGATTTAGTTCTGAGCCTGAACTATTCCATCTAAAACGATCAAGAGGAACAGCCAATGTTGTCCAAAACTATGGTTTGAATCAAGAACTTCAACAGACAAAAGCAGAGAAATCTTTAAAAAGAAATTTTCGTCGGGTAGAAAGCAGATATATTATGTAGTACTAGTTCCTTCCCTTGGTCTTCAAATACTGCAGGGATAGCAAACACACAGGCTTGCAAAGATGGGGTTTAAAGGATGCTGGGGATAAAACATTAAAGGCAGTGTTTTTACCATGTGATGTAGACTACATACAATTTCTTGCCATAATTTGCAGCAACTCGTGAGAGATTCTGTTGTGGGGTGGAAAGTTGTCAAAAGTAAATAATGCTTTGAATATATACATACTTTTTCTAAAGAAATGACTTGAAATACTTCTCAACACTCCAAGGTCTGGGAGTTTTTCTACCAAAGCCAAACACAAGTTGACATCCATAACAAGATATCAATCTCTAGTGGTTTACACATCACTGACAAATTAAAATTTTCACCCTTAGACAGCTTTCTTCCAGTGTTATAAATACAATGAGTCAAAGCAAATGGGAAGTCAGAGAATAGAGGAACAACAGACACTTCTAAAGCTTTATATATCTATGATTTCATTGCCAGTGAGACAGACCATAATGTTAAAATGATAAGATATTTTAAAATCAAAGAGGTTTACTTATGGCACATCAGTATTGTTAAAGAAACTTACACTAAAGTTGATTATTTTTTAAATGAAATAATCAAGAGGAGCTTGGGCAGTCTACACGCAGTAACAAATCACCAGGATGTTTAAAGCTTGCCAGAGAGTGTGTTGTTTAACAGCAGCAAAAAAGAACTATGTGGGTTAAAGTAATGTGTCTTTAAAGCATCATAGTACTTGTGTTTTCAAACATTTGAGAAACGTTGATCATGAAGCCCAAACAAATGAAAAGTGAACAAGTTCTGCAGATATGGCTAATTTAATTATTTTGTGAAAGCCTGGCATGACCATGTCTTTGTCTGATCACTATCAAAACAAAATTTGTTCATGGAACTGAAAAAAACAAAATGTAGTTGAGTCTAGCACATATAGTTCAGCAAATTATTTAAAACAAATATTTTCCTATGTCCTGCTCATATAAGAACAGCTACAGGCAATATGGACACTATCATAGGAACGCTATAGAAAGTCTAAAATTTTTGGATTAGACTAATGGTAAAATTTCATTTCAAAATTGGGCATAAATAATATTGGCCAGTTGCATGATGAAAAGTGGCAGATGAGCAGAAATTACTCATCTAATTGTACATATATAAAGTGAATGCCATTTCAGGATCAGAAATCCACCTAAAAAGATCTAGATCTAGTGGAAATACAGACAGCATGATCCAATATTTAAAACTTTCTCAGTAAAATGGTTGGTGGACCAGACAAGGCTCATGAGGGAGAGTTCGCTCACCCAGTCATGTCTATTTCTCCATATCCTGCATGATTTAGAATGAAATTTTGAAAAATGACCAAAAAAAAATAGCACACTGTCAAGCCATAAATGATACCATCATCTCTCATATGTGGCAGTCTGGAAAAATGCCTTGCAGTGGCACCAGTGGGTTTTGAGCTACTGGCAATTTAGGGACAGTGTTGAAAATTGAATTTTTAATATTAAACCAAAGTTCCACTTCTTATCTCTAGCATGAAACGTTTTTCTTTCTGAATTTTGCATCTAAACGTGTTTTTTAAAGCTTGTTTTCTGACATGACTAAAAAAAAACAAGAGCTTATTCAACTGATTTGGGCCACTTCAGGTAAATCTAGTGGTGTTTCACCATATTGAGTTGCACTGCAATGCATTTGTTTTCTTTTAATAACCATCAAACTTAATCCAGGGCAAAAGGGAGGGATAAAATTAATAACAGAAAGTTCTTTAAGCACGGTATTGTCACTCATTTTTCTTTGAAATTCACTGAAATTTGTTTCTGAAGCTTTATGCACAGTTTTCTCAACATGACTATTTCTGACCTGGTCATCTGTAAAAATTCATAGAAAAATATATAAAAGATACTTTTAAAATTTAAAATGTTACATAATCAGTAAAATGTCTAGTTTCAAAAACAATTGGGAAAGTAAAATTACCAACAAATATACCTTTTCCCTGACTACCACACATATATACATCCCATATCATAATTAAAAGATGTTTCTTTGAGGAAGGTAAACAAAAAAAAAAATCGAAGGAAATCTTTGAAAAGTTTTGTAAATTATCTATACAGACAAAGAATCAAAATAGCATAACAACAATTTGACGCATAAAGGCTAGAATAATTTCATAAAATGCCCATTCTACTAAAATGCAGAAACTGATGACTCTTTTTCATTTCTCATATGGGAGGCCTTGTGTCTCATGGCTGATGACCTTATTCTTCAGTGACTTAAAAATGAACAGTCCCCTGGCTTTTTTGAGTCCACATCAGTCTACATAGATCACAGCCAATTCGATCAAATGGTCCATCTGCCATAAAATTACATTTAAAATAAAGGAAAACAAACACACATATATTTTACTTAAATTAAATTGTCACTTTCAGCATAGAATTTAAAGAATCTTGGAGTTAGATTTTATTTAAATATATTAACAAAAGATATACACAATAGATATCATTAAAATGAGATTCACTGGTTGTTGATTAGGTGTTCTAAGCAACAAGAAAAGAGAGACCTGCCATATATCCTTTGTGAAAAATTCTTTTAAAGAGATAAGTCATAGACAAGTGTTTCACTGTCAGTCCTCTTACAGTGATCAGAACTTGAGGAATATCCATTGTAATATTAGAGAGAAAAAAAGCAAATGTACAACATGGCAGCAAAATTTGCAGCCAAAAAGGCAAAATGTAGCTGAGGGTTTATAAATTCTTATTGAAAGGGAAAAATTTCATGAGGTTTCCTAGCCTCCCCAAACCTTTGAGCACCTTATTTAGTGTCATCTTATGCTTTTTACATATTGCAAGCAATAAAACATGCAAACAAAATATGAAATTGAATAAGTTTGTGCCTTTCTAGAAAATGTAACAAAATCATATATACATTGGAAAGTAATGCAATGCAAACATAATAAAAAGACTGAAGAGAAATTTCAATGAATGTTGAATTTTCTAAAGCCAGTGAAAAAAGACTTATGAGATTTTCATTCATCACTTTCCCTACAACATTTTAAAAGTTTTGCTGAGCACTTATGGTGTGTTTATAAAGTCCAGCAAAATTGTATATCAAAGACTGACAGTCACAATGGACATAAGATTGTAAAAGTAAGGATAAATCAGAAACTAGTAAAGCAGAAAGATTTAATCTGTCAAAAGAAATATCAGAGAAAGTAAGACATCTCATGACCAGAAACTGAAAAGAGATAAAATGACATTTAATGAGCTTCTTTTGGTTTTGTGGGTTTGCAAAGATACATATTACTGTCTCACTGCACAAATGATCTCAGAATAAACCTGACGACTCTGTGCACTATTAATCTCTCCCTTCCTACCTACAGGGATGTCAAACTGTTTTCACAAAAAAGTCGGAAAATTTTATAACAGGAGCATCACTAATCCTCATGTCCACTACTTCTTTGGCATTAGTAAAATATTATCTCATATAGCAGTAGTCCATGACAGTCGAATCACATATAACAGGATACCTTTACCACTAGGCGCACACAATATACATGTAGTTCACCTGTACCCCTAGCAGTACTTCGAAACTGTGCGAGGTGCATAAGTGGGTCAAGTATACTACAAACAACATCAACTGACCACTATGATTTCATCTATTTTGTTCTCTGTGTGCGCCATAAGGAGGGGAGAGGATGGGTGGTGGGCAGTGAGTTCAGCCAAGTGGCTTGAGGAATCAGGAAGAGAGTGGGGTGGCTTATCGATAATTCATATGATAAACAAAACAGGCTGAGCTGGTGTGCCCATGTGGATCCTGGATAAAGAAAGGACTCACACATGTAGCTTCTAACATTGGGTAAGATAGACATGGATCTTACCGTTCACTGACCACTTGGTCCAGTTAGCCAATCAACGATGATAAACAGTACATGTACTGACAAGTGCAGCTGCTTTTGTACACATTTTGCGGTCTTAATATCGCAATGTGTTTCAACTGCTGTATGCATGGATTAAAGCAAGATTTATTCCCATCGCATATTTTATCACTTCGATAACTTTCCAATTCCCCACATCACCACAAGGATTATTGCCTTTCAACCCAGTCCCATACCAATGCACACAACAGATCGAGCACAAAGGGATTGGTATAGTGGGTAAGGTAATAAGATACCCTTGATCTTTCAATGCGCTTAGGCTAAGTTACTCTCGGCACTACTGTTAGGGACAGTAATGGGGGAGAGTTGGCGCGAGGCCAGTGAAGTGTCATGTGTGAGATCTCCACCTGGCCAGGTGCTCTGTAAGACCTTTGACTATTAGTACTAGTAATTGAACATACTATGACATCTAATATAATGTATCGTGTTAATATGAGATACGACATCATGAAATCAGGCACTTATCAAACTGAGGCAACCGGAGAAATCACATGTTTTTCAACAGTCAATGAATTTTTAGGCATTTTTTTTTTCTTCTTCAAACCCTTCTATATCAATCTAAAAATGCATTTCAGAGTGCAATTTACTGAAATAGATCGAGTAAAAACCCAAAAATTGTAATTTGGTGGCATGGCCTAACAAGGATTAATAAGGATTTACAAATGTGATCTGCCATTTTCTCAATAAATTCAGCTGCAGCAACAGGTCACCCCATCGTCTTTAATTGCCAATATCTCAACTTCTACTTAAGGTGGAACAATCATTTTTTCACAGGCAGAAAGGGAAATGAATAATCTTTACGGTGATACCGATAACTCCATATGCTCAAAATTTGACAAGAGCCTGATTTCATCGTGTTGCATCTCATATACTATTATTGTCATAACTATGATTTTTACTGAATCATATGATGGGATACTATCCATGAAAAAAAAATGTCTCCTATAATCAGGCAATAGGCTAGCAATATTTTATTCCTCTAATTCATTGTATGTCGGTCAAAACAGGAGTCGCTTATAACAGGACTTTTCTTTGGTCCCAGCAATCCTGTTTTATCAGGTTTCCACTGTATTTTCTAGATCTAGATCATGAACAGCTGCCCTCTTACACAAGATCTAGTCTTTCTAAGATCATGGGCACATTATTTGTTGTTGTCCGTACTCTGATGTGCTGATTTTCCATCAATAACTCTCATGCGGAACACTCGACATCATGTTGTTGGATGTGAGGAATTAAGTGCTAGGAATTTCAATCTCGATCTTCGAACAGCCACCGAACAACAGTCTGGCTATCATCCGAAGTCTGAGGATAACTCTTCCGTACTTCCAGTTTCACTGTCATCATGTGGAATTTGTATTACAAATTATTATAAAAGAGCGATTGCCTTGTGGATTCAGTAAAAGTCGGCAGTTGATGGGCCAAAGGTAGGAAAGTCAGCGACGACCAAAAAGTCATAATTCCGACTAAAGTCGAAAGTTTGACATCCCTGCTATCTAGTCCAGACACATTCATTTCAGTTTCAATATGATGAGATAATGATGACCATAAAAATAAGTTACAGTTATACAACAAGTATGTGGGTTTTCAAGCAATTCACTATGTGTTTAGATCATGAAACTAAATTTGAAATACCTGGATAAATATATGCACAAAAAAACTATTCTCTTTCAACACAAATGAATCTCAAAAAAAACTGTTCCTTTCCTTGCTATCAACAATTGACTGAGCTATTTATCAAATACACTAATAGCTTTAACTTGATTTTCACAATGCATTTCATAGACAGTGACATAATCACGGCGTAACGGTGGCACTTTAGTTGTGCTGGCTTGGCCCGAAACCACAAGCGGGGTCACGAGTATCGGGTTACTTCGCAGGCGCTGCACCATGGCGGGAAAATAGATTGATTTATAGGGCTGTTTCTTCATTAAATTACCCCTTTATGTTAAGGAATGCAAGAATGGG
>JBCEWB010180597.1:0-10005 GCA_039654565.1 Peronia peronii
TGTCTGTCTGTCTGTCTGTCTGTCTGTCTGTCTGTCTGTCTGTCTGTCTATCTATCTATCTATCTATCTGTCCATCCATCTCTCTCTCTCTCTGTCTCTCTGTCTCTCTCTCTCTCTCTGCCTGCCTGCCTGTCTGTTTCTGTCTGTTTCTGTCTGTCTGTTTCTGCCTGTCTGTCTGTCTGTTTCTGCCTGTCTGTCTGTCTGTTTCTGTCTGTTTCTGTCTGTCTGTTTCTGTCTGTCTCTATGTTTTCATGATTCTTCTCTTCCTCCATTTTGTATTTTTTGTTCCGTCTCTCTCTGCCTTTGTTTTTATGTTCCTTCTCTCCCACAAAGCAAGTGGGCACGCCCGCCATTTAGTTAATATGTATGTCCTTTTTATACATACCCACCTCCACACTTTCCCCCACTTGTCTTCCATAGCTATCGAAAAGTATAGTTATACTTTACATGAAGCACTTGATAATTATAGTAACACATTTTGATGAGCACTACTGCAAGCCCATGGGCCACGCCTATCTCCTATAGTTGTCCTTAAGCTGTGTACTACTATTTGGGTTACTCCATGTTTCATTCAGTCTTAGTGTTGTTTGGGATTGTTTGTTTGTCTTTATATAAATTCAAGAGATAAAAAGTAACAATTTTGTGACTTATATTTTTCCCCATTGAGAATATATATTTTCTCCGGATTAGTTAAGTTAGCTATAGTTGGAAATATCCGGGTGTAAGTCTATTCAAATGAACTTGTTCCTCTTTTCTGCTATTCAAACCGATTATTATAAGACATTGGTAGCAGTGGTTTCTATGTAATGCCATGATCCCTTCAGATTAAAACTGATAACGACATAGTCTTCATTGACGACACGGTTTCAGTGTTTGATCTGATGAAAAATGTTCGGAGTTTTGATTGCTATTATAATTCCCTTATTCTAAAATAAGGAAACGAGAGAGAGAGTGAGAGTGAGAGAGAGAGAGAGAGAGAGAGAGAGAGAGAGAGAGTTCTGCTTATGGGATTTCTTTCATCAGTGGATATTCTCTTGAATTCATCTTCGAAACTGTCGTTGATATGATACTTTATATTTTTACAAAGTGAAATATGTTCAAGTCAAGGCAGGGCCTACATTTGATCACAGCGGTGCTGTAAATATTAATGCAACTGTAATAAAAAGTTCATAGTACGCTCTGTCTTTATGAAAATGGCAATATACCAGAAACGTAGATTGCGACAGAGTGAGCATACATCTTAAGATCTCATTACAAATAGGCGACTCCAAGATCTCTGGCTATTGTCCGGACAATCCAGAAATTTATGGTTGTGAACCTTAGGACAGAGCAGGTCCTGTATTTGTCCAGCTAGGTCCGAGCGGTCAGTGTGATTAGCTGTCAGCACCTCTAGCCGGGATAATCAATGCTCACCACACCCTCTACAAACATACACCCCATTCTCAGCGTAATGTTATCGATAAAAGTCAGCAAATATCAGATCCAGCTCCTCTCTGTTATTTTGCCGTCTGTTATTTCTCTCACTTCCATCGGCCTCTTACCTGTAAGTCACTCACATTCTCAGTTTCTGAGTGAGGGTATTTCTTCTGCAGAGCTCTATCTGAAGAACTAATCGAGAGCGCTACATACAGAAATTCATTTCTGCCTTCAGGGTTTCGTTTATCAGGAAGCATGGGTTTTTCTGGAGTCTGCCATGTTCTGATTTGCTATCCGTAATATTTAAGTCTATGCGCATGTGTGTGTGTGTGATTGTATTATTTATCATCACATCTCAAAAACTGTGAAAAGAATTTCATTTTGAAGGCAAATTAAGTTTATTTTTTATGTTTCTCACGAAGATGCCCCGGAATGGAAGATCGTTGTGACCAGCCCCATTATTTCCCTTTGTCAGAAACAAGAGGTGTTGAACAAGCAGTGTAAAAAAGAAAAAAAATCACTTTACTTCTTGTTATTATTCGAAAGATTGATAAAAAAAAATAAATAAAAATTTAAATTTAAATTTAAAAAAAATAAATAAAATAAAAGTAAAAAATAATATACAATATACATAACAGTTTCCTTATATTATGAATTTTTAAAAATTGTTCGTAACGCATGTTTCAAGTAAAGAGCCCATACGTGATTTTTGTTTCCTCTTTACACTGCTTGTTCAAAGTTCTCTTGTGTCTGGCTAAGAGAAGTAAGGACTGGTCAAAAGATCTCCCATTCGAAGTGAAGATAGGTTGATGAAACAAGAGAAAGCGGGATCAGGTTCTCTTCTCAGTCTTGTCATACTCCTAATAAGAGCTATGAATAGTTTCCACATAGGGGCTATCACAAGATCCATTGATGTTTGATCCTTCTCTCTATTTTATTGACTTGGAGAAGCTCTAATATGTTGGTATGCAGTACTATAAAACCAGGATTGCCAGTGCTTCAACAATATCTGGTTCCTTCTTTTCTATAATGGTTCTTTTATGTTGACTTTCAACATTCTCGCGGTGTCGTTTAGAAGTCAACTGGTCATCCTTGTGCTTGGTTGCCAGCCGTTCTCTGCTTTGTTTGTACATGACTAAGTTCAGCACATCAGTGTGTTATTCATTAAACGTATGATTGTGGAGAATCGATTCGTTGCAGGCTGCCTCTTTCGGTAGTAAAAACGTCAGTTGCGAAATAAGAAAAACATAATAAACGGACCTGCCTTAAATTTCAGCTCTCTGCTTCAATTTGACTTCGGCAATGCGAATGTTGTCCCGGTATTCCTTTATGTAAAATATATGCAAACCTAAGGAACATGTGTTCAGTGCAATTAGCAGGTGAGAAAATTAAATGATTTAAAAAAAAGAAAACGACGAACAAAATCTTAGAATTGTAACTACATGTTATCGATTCTATTTCAAGGGACGTCTGTGAAATTCGAGGGAAGGCCATACAAGTATCCAGCCGGAACTTTGTGGAGAGTCCGGTTTTGCGTTCCAGGCTCAAAGTGTTAAGCCTCCTTTCTCCCTGTCACCTCAATAGTGCTTAAACTTTGTTTTTATTTCAGCTTTGCCAAGGAAATTTGATACGTTTCTTTCTTCCTTCTCGGGACTTGTTTCACAGCGAACTGCTGACATACTCAAGTGTTCCTTTTCAAAGAACAGCAGAGATGAAAGAGGAAATCAAACGTTTATCTGGCGGAATTTCAGCTTGACAAAGATCTGTCTAGTAAAGTTTAGCTCCGACATAAATCGTGTTCCTGGTCTGGGCTAGGTAAGATAGGTCACTCTGGCAGTTTGAAACCCCATGCCCATCCCATTTCGTCATGCTGACTCGGAATTTTGAGGGAATTGAGCCTATCCCTAGGTGTAGGCTTAGCCCCAACTTTTCATGACACTCATGTTAAATGCTTTTCTTCCAAACTTTATAACAGCAAGTTTTTGCCTAAGCTTACATCCTAGCAGGCAGTTTGCCACAAAAAATTCAATACTAACTTTATCGAAAATCACAATTATCTCCGTTCAGTAGTGAGTGTCTTGTTGATTTGCTACTGTTGATGATGTCGTTGTTGTTGTAATTAATCTTAACCGATACCTATTCCTGTTAGTCCTTGAATAATAATATTGTATTTTGTCACGGTCTGTTATGTGCAAAATTGTTTTTTTTTTTCTTTCTTTCTTTTTCTTTGTGTCTTTTTTTTATCTTTTCCTTTCTATCTCTCTCTCTCTCTCTTTCTTTCTTTCTTTCTTTTTTTGTTTTGTTTGAAATCCATGTATTGTCAGCAGTTAGATGTTTCCAGTGACTTTCTTAGAGATTCTAAAAGTCAAAGAATAGATCTTAGGTATAATAGGAATAGTATTCCATTTGAAAGTTGTCCCATTCTGCAGAAAAATTCAAATCCTCGACTAAATTCGTTTTAAAAACTTGTTAACAAGTTCACCCAATATCTACCATCGCACGTGTGTCATTGACATTGTTCACTATAGCTAGTACTTTGTCGATATCTTGAACACAATAAATTCCGTTATGATCTGAAATTATCGAACTTACAAGGTAAAGAGAGAAAGAGAGAGAAAGAGAGAGAGAAGGACAGTGACTAGTATGACAAAGCGCCAATCAAACCTCTTAGCATTGCTCTGTTATCAGTTTACCTTGACCTTTGTTGCAACCCCATGGCCTCCACAGATTCATGGCGGAAACTTTCCACTAGGGAATGTCCCGTGCGTGTTTCTAGCACATTACAATACTTGATCGACTGCTTTGTTTAACATATTGAGGCATTAGCCTTTTGTAGACAATTATGATGAAGGAATAAATGAATGCCAAGCTAACTTAATTGAGAATGAAAAAGAGCGATGATTAATTACTTGTTAGAATATTGTTCCCGCCAGCCGTCTGCATGGACGACCAGAAACATAGCAGGGGTATCAAAAGTACTCTGACCATTTAGAAGTGAATTAACTTTTGCAAAGGAAAGATCATTTTATACGCTTAAGTGTTTATATGGTTAGTGAAAGGAGGCAATGAAAGAGGTATATGTATACGTAGTTACTAACTTTCGTTCATTTCGATTTCTATCAAAACCACGAACGTAAATAATGTGTTGAGTAAATAATGATATTTTGTGAGATCGATGCAAACAGACTCGGCTTTAAAAAGTATGTTCAATAATAAATATTCTTTAGTGAGCGATTGCGAAGATCATACTGGATCTCAAACAAACAGGCTGATGAAAATTGCCGGTTATTTATATACAATAATCATATAAAGTAAATAGAAAGCAGACGACTAATGATAATAATTTACCGTAAGTCTATATGATGCCGTCTCAGAAAGTAATGTTTATGTCTCGCCTCATATTATGTTCCCTGTTTATCATTTCCTTTATTTTCTCTTTTCCATGTTTGTCCCACACTTTCAAAGCCTATTCTATTCTATTCCATGACCCAGTGAATGTTATGTTATCTCTCTCTGCCCTGAGAATTAGTCACCCTCTTGTCTAGCGTTATAAAGCCGGTGTGTCAATAAAACCTATAGACCTTCCAATCCCTATGTCCGTTACTATGAGGGGTGTCAGAAGGGTTAGACCATTGACGTATCAGATCTCTTTCTGTCTGTCTATCTGTGGAATGCCGAACTCTAGAGGCAAGGCAAATAAACCTAGGACTGATAAAGAGCTATAAAAAAGGGAGATAAAATGGTACTTCACAAGTATCGAGTTCTGGCTCCACCCAGACCTTGGACTATTGAGGATGGGTTCGTGGATATACTAATGTTTCGAGTGGTGTTATATACAGTAAATCTGCCTGTCTCTATATCTTCTACATATCTACCTATTTACTTATCTGTCTGTCTGTCTGTCTGTCTGTCTGTCTGTCTGTCTGTCTGTCTGTCTGTCTGTCTGTCTGTCTGCCTGCCTGCCTGCCTGCCTGCCTGCCTGCCTGCCTGCCTGCCTGCCTGCCTGCCTGCCTGTTCCTATCCATCTAGCTGTCTGCTTGCCTGTCTGTCCATTAATTTATCAATATCTGCTTGTCTGTCCGTTTTCATGTGATCCCCAGATTTGTTTTATTATCTACCCGTTTGTCTTTGGTGTGTCCATCCGACTGTCAGTCCATCATCCATCCATCCATCCATCCATCCATCCATCCATCCATCCATCCATCCATCCATCCATCCATCCGTTTGTCTCTCTGCCTGTCTATTTTTTTTTGTTCTGTCTGTCTTTCTGTCCTTGTGTAACCACATTGTGTTTACTGCCATCTTGTTTCAATATATTTGTGCAATTCCACATATTTTTGTATCAAATAATAAGGACTACAAGTTTCTGAATTTCTGAGTTCCCATGTTTATCCATAACCTAAGAGCATCAAACATTCATTCACATACACAATCTCACTATCAAATCATTCTTCTCCATCTTATAAAAAATAAATACATAAATAAATAAACTCTGCCAGAAACGAGAAATGATACGCTTTGAAGTTCTCAGCAAATGTTTCCAATCAATAAAATGTATTACATTTGGGAGGCAATTGAGAGTCATTATTTGCATTTCCACGAGTCATATGAGAAGAAATCAAAATGACAATCACTGTATGTAATATAAAAATGGTTGGGATATTCAGCAATAATACATCATATAAAAGAAGGAAAAAACCCAGTATTCGGGGATCCTCAAACCTAAAATAAGGAGGAAACTCGCTAAATATTTTGTTGAAAATAATCATAAGCAAGTAACAGGGCTGAGTTATGAAATCCTTTTGACATCTAGGGTCCAATATTGTTTACATGTTAACAAGCAATGAAAGCATGATTTTAAATGTTTTGGGAAAACAAGCAAAATATGGGTTTTGTTTTACACGGAAACTCATTCAAGCTGATGATTTTGAAGAACTTGAACAAAAACTATATGTAGAATAAAGTATGCCTTAACAAGCTAAATAAAGGTTGCACCATAAGTAACTACATGTATGTGTTTTCTGACATCATTTTTTAAAAAAAATTTTCCTTACATTTAGACAATAATATATAGCTAATTAGGGTTGCTAATGATATAGAGATTTAGGTTGGTGAAACTATTTCTTCAATGAATTGAAATTTGTTCGAATGATTCTGATTGCACGTCAAAAGAGCAGTGTCTCTGTGGATGTAGGTGCACAGTTTTATCCGTTTGTCTTATTCTGGCATCTTGAAAAGCCAATGAGGCGTTGAAGTGTTAATCTCTGTGTATTGGCATAGTTCATATTTTATTTTAAAGACATGGGTATGAAACAGATACTGATAATTCACTGCACTGAAATAAAAAGCAAAAAGCAGGACATTAATTCTTTGCAATTTGAACTTTTTTGCACTATCACGATGCTTTTCCTTACGGATAAATAAAGTATTCATACACATATTCGCAGTGATACACATTTGAGGACTGATTCCATTTCTTGTCAAGACTAAGAATGACGATAGACACTTAAGCATTAATTGGTCCTGGAAAAATGGACCATAACTTTTGCTAACATGTCCTTTGTTTTGCAGAGACATAAAATGCAAGCACCTAGAACTGTAATGCCAATCAATCATAAATTGATGGAGGGAAAAGCAATGTTCATTTTTTATAACGATATGTGACCAGTAATAAAAGGTCAATGATATAAATGAAAATAAAAGATGAAACAGGAGGGCTACTCTGACCAACACTGTCAGATGACGAAATTTAAAAGTGTCTTATAAATGTGATAACTATATGGTGTACTCCAGCAAGGCGTTGTAAGTGGAGCCATCTTTGTCGTAGTTAGCCATAACCTTGACCTTGCTGTCTTTCCCCTTGTACTTGGAGAGCTCAGCCTTGCCTTCCCATTTATCTCCCTTTTTGTTGAGGTGGAACCATTCCTCTACACAGTGAACGGCCACTTTCTCAGCGCGGGGGACCGACACTTCGAACTTTACAGAATCCAAATTCCCTGTCGAACTGAGATACAAGGGCTCATCGAGATAACAGCAATCCTTGTAGAACAAAGTGTACACTTTGGCGTAGGGCTGGGCTGGCCTGCCAATGTTCTGGGCATGGATGAGATAGTTATACACGTTGGGTAAAGACTCGGCCGAGTTGGATTCTTCTAGGGCGAAGATCATGAACTTATACCAGCCGTCGTCAGGGAAACCAACATGAAAGCGGACGCTTCCTTTGTCCTTCCTCTGCACCATGACGTACTCGGGCAGCTCTCTGTCCGTGGAACATTGGGTCAGTTTGGTCACCACCTGAAGAGACAGGAATGAATGAAGAGATGTGTTATTAAATATTAATTAGTTCTTCATTCTGAACTTAGATACAGCAATCTTTTTTAATTCTCTTCGGACAAAGAGAGACAGAGCGAGAGAGAGAGAGAGAGAGAGAGAGACAGAGAGAGGGAGAGAGACAGAAAGTAAAGTTTTAAGTAGGAAGTGGACGCACAGAGAAAGTGGAGAAAGAGAGTTGGAGACAAAGACAGAGAGGAAGAGAGAATGAGAGAGAAAGAGAGAGAGAGAGAGAGAGAGATAAGAACAGAAATGCAGATAGATAGAGAACGGACAATAATTAAAAACGGCGAAGGGGAAAAAGAGATGAGATTCTTAAGACAGAATGAGAAAAAGTGGGCGGGGAATGTGTTTGTGAATGGGAAAGGGTGGATTTAATGGTGATTTTTATTCAACTCTTATTTTCTGCATAAACTTCTTTTGGTGCTATTTACATGCTGAGCATAGAACACATGCAGTAAGAAAAAAAAGGCGCATGGATTCCTTCACTGACAGTCTGAATCAAGTCTAATAACTGGGAGGGTTTTCAGCCTGACTGCCATTAGGTTGCGGAACTGGACCCTTAGCAAAGACTCACAGGCTATTTCTTTCCTGAGGAGAAAAACTATTCCTTATATTATATTTGTATTATTGTTGTTCGTGCATTTGTGTTTATGTGCGTAGGCCTATATCTTTGTACGTTTTACAAATGAATAACTTCTTATCACTCAATACAAACACAATCATCATTGGTTATCTTATATGATTTTAAATTATTCCAACAGATTGCATTTCACTACACGGACCATATTTATTATCTCTGCACCTAAACACACAAACATCATGAATTCTTCATTGTTCCACTTAGCCATTTGTATGGATGCAAGTACATGTATTTTGCATTAAAAACAAACGACTTATATATGTAAATTCAACATTTTCTGCCGTAGAATTAATGGACACAAGCAGTCCAGAACAGACCATGACTCATGCAGTTAGGCCTTCAAGTGGAAAGAACAAGTTACGGCTTAATGTATTCTTTATGTAGTATATTCAAGTCACGTCACGTACAGATTCTTTTCAAGTTTCATTTTCGCTTGAACTATGTTAGGCCTAATGTTCTTGTTTTCTGTCTGGTTAGAGCGAAAATGTATGCAGTCTGTTTTTCTTTTTTTATTTTAATTTGATTTCTTTGTCAGTGTTGGATTCAGGACATAACAATATGCCATGGCATTGCCTACATAGCGAGTTGCGTATGCAGTTAGATGCCGGCTGTGGATCGTGTTATTATGTCTATACCACTGGTTAACCCCGTCTATTCCCCACCCCCACCCTCACCCCCTACACCCCACTTCTCCTGCCCCAACCCATTTCCTGCCTTCATTTCAGTAAAGAAAAAGTGAGCTCGTTATTACTAGAGATACAGGCAAGCTACAATATTAATTCTTTGAGTGCCCACTTTTAATTTAAGTGAATAGCCAAACCGGCACTTAAATTTGCACATCTGTGACAGGGTCTGTAAGCCACACATTTTCAAATATAATTTGGATGTGCACATAAATTAAAAGTGAGCAGTCAAAGGATTAATGAGATGTTGAAATAAGTTTGATCCTCATGGCCAGAGAAATTTGAAGATTTAAGGCAAATTTAATTTTGCGGCCACGTATCTAAAGTTACGATGTTGGCTTCACCCGCTCGATCATGAAACCACGAATATGGCCTTCCACACTCGTAAGGTTCAAATAGTAGGAAATTGCACCACCATACTTATAATAATGCTCTAGCCTCTTGCACTGCTAAGGATAGAGTTAAGTTGTGTAGTTTGAAACTACAGCGTATCATTGGCTGGCCGGCTGTGTATTTTCGATCATAATGATTCAGCCTAAAGGAATGCACTTATCTCTGTCATACGATGCGCTGAGTTGTTCGAACATTCAGTGACAATGAGAGGAGTGTAAATAAAGTTATATTAAATTGCTCATAAAATTGTTGCAACTACATTAACATGTGCTCCTCCACATCTCACTTCTCTCTTTTTTGTTCTTTCTTCTCTCTGTCTACCTGCCTATCTACTTATCCACCCACCCGCCTACGTACCACCTACCTACCTACCTACCTACCTACCTACCTAGCTACCTATCTACCTACCTACCTACCTACCTACCTGTATCTACCTACCTCCGATCTATCTATCTACCTACCTCCGATCTATCTATCTATCTATCTATCTATCTATCTATCTATCTATCTATCTATCTATCTATCTATCTATCTATCTAT
>JBCEWB010180608.1:0-2500 GCA_039654565.1 Peronia peronii
TCTATCTATCTATCTATCTATCTATCTATCTATCTATCTATCTATCTATCTATCTGTCTGTCTGTCTGTCTGTCTGTGTGTCTGTCTGTCTGCCTGCCTGCCTGTCTGTCTGTCTGTCTGCCTGTCTGTGGCTGTCTGTCTATCTATCTATCGATCCGTCCGTCTGTCTGTTTATTTATTTATCCTTCTTTTCCTCTGTAAAACAGGCTTTACAAGCCCTGATGATCTGGATACCTGGCCATACCTTCCCAATTTCCCCCTTTTCCCTGAAGACAATTGGCCTTCGTATTGTCCAGCGGCTTGCTGGTCTGGACCTCCACGTTAGTCATGACGTTCTTCTACGAGATGTTGAAAGATCTTGCTGAAAACATGTATCCAGTAGTATTTCCTCATCTTTTACAAGTACAAACTATGTTTGACGAATGCCATCAGTGCCATATAAGCAGTTTTCATCGTTAAAAATCATATCATTCTATTATTTTTTTGTTGCACAGAACATGTTTCGCTCATGATGCCACTCGCTGTGACCTTGAGCATCACTGGTGCCCTGGGCATTTGAATTTAAGGGAATTTGATATGAACTAGCTCGAATACTACCTGAAATCTTTAATTTGTTCTTTTTAGGGTGACTGTTATAGTTTCTTTAGTTCTGAATGCCATGCTGCACAGGCATACACATTCCAAAGTCAGTGGTGTCTATTGTTTTCCCATTTACATTTAAACTGACAGTGAAAAGAAAACATCTTACCCCCCGCCCTCAAAGAAACCAACATCTACAAGTGCTCACATACTCATACCCATAAACATAAAGACACAATGTCTCCGTTTTCTTGTTGCCCGTTCTCTCTCTCTCTCTCTCTTTCTTTCATCTTACATACACAGACACATACATTCTGGCAGGCATTAAAATTATTTGCTCAAACTGTTACCGTTGCTTCCAGTATAAAGTAAAATGAACAAACACATGTGAAGAATTAATCAGCTGAAAATTGATGGAGCACCAAGTATTCTAGCCTATTCGGCTATAGTTTTCATCACTGCGGCCCTATTGGTCGTTGTCGTCATCACATTGCCATCAGATATTAACCTTGTGTTAAATCATGACATTTCTTGACAAACATTTTTATATAATATGTAAAATGAGAAGTGCATTTTTGCTCCTCAGATATATGTACAAAGTACGTGCCGATTTTGATCAAGTGATCCTTAACAGGACACTGGTGGCACAGGACGCAAAATAGATTTGAGTATTTCAAGTCCTCGTAGTTTCCTCCGGTGGCTAACAAACGTAGTGCTGCACCGGGCCTTTAATATGGACTTATTGCTTTTCTCATCATTGTGTATTCTTACAATGCTCGACAAATGAAGATAGTTTCTTCGCCCTTTCTCACGTGAGTGGAGTTGTTGTTGTTGTTGTTGTTGTTTAATCTTCAGGGTAAAATGGCAGTTCCTCCATGCTTTGTCTATAACTCAGCTTAATTACAAACACACAGCTTGGCTCGACAGTATATAAATTTCTTTCGACGTTGTTTGTCTACACACACAAACTGAATTGCCTAGGACGTTATATAGAGGTTTGAATGAGCTGGGATAATAAATAGAACTAATGCAAGGATTCAGCTGTTATATAATGTTGGATGAAATATTCACAGAAAAAAAGAACATTAAAAAAAGAAAGAAAGAAAAAGCAACCATGTCATGAGATATGGCATACCATAAAGCAAAGAGGCAATGTGATTGTTAGACTTGTGTAAACGTATGTGAATAAAGTGATAATTCTTCCATTGGAAGCCTCTTTGTTTTGTTTTGTTTGTTTGTTTGTTTGTTTGTTTGTTTGTTTGTTTGTTTGTTTGTTTGTTTGGTCGTTAGCTAAAGAATTTTTTCAAAGTACATTTCACCCTAGCCCATAATCTGGATTATTCTTTATAAAAATGGTCAGTTGCAGTCATCAGAGGCCATAAAAAACAGCATGATTATGGAATTGCCAAGAACTAACACTCCAGCAATGCTGAGACGTTAAATAAATGATTTCTGTATCTCAGAGGACAATTTGTCACGGGAAAAACTTTTTTGACACTTCAGGAGAATGATCTTGAAATAATGCCAGATAATCAAATCAAAATGTAATTTTTCAGCTATGCATGTTCTTTGTTCTCAATTCTTGACAAATCATTAGTGTGAAGAAAATTGTCATATTTTCCGATTTTTAAAATATTTTTAAAAATTTTATTTTACAGGAGCTTGACTTGGGATGAATCATTTTTGTACATAGCAATTTTTAATGATCATTTTACCAGTATTATGTGTTCGCAAGAAAGCGCAGTGCCATCACTATATCACCACAGCTAAAGACATTCTTTGACTGTTATTTCACCCCATTCCATTAATACTTATTTTATGTCTAATGGATACACATACTAGATATTTTTTTTTAATGTTTTAAAATACCCCCCCCCCTTAATCCTTCCTTATTCCTTCACATAATCGATAAGACATACTA
>JBCEWB010180608.1:7500-10005 GCA_039654565.1 Peronia peronii
TGGTTGCAGCAGGTAGGTACAGTCCTTCGGCGCTAGGGATCCTGGATATTGCCTCATCCAGTGCCTCTTAGAACTGATCCTTGGCCTCTGGGATGGAGCAGAGTGTTGGTGCATAGATGCTGAGGAGGTTGACGAAGCCTGCTGTTGTTGAGAGGCGAAGAGTAAGGATCCTCTCTGTTCCTCCATTTGGTGGTTCAATGGCTACAGACAGCGAGTTCTTCACAGCAAAGCCCACACCGTGCAACGCTAAGGTTGTCCTGTGACAGGCCGTGCCTGTGTAGTTGGCCTCTCTGATGAGACCGCTATCAGCCAGACGGCTCTCCTGAAGGCAGCAATGTCGACTTCAGCCGAGCCAGTTCTCTGTCGATGACTGCAGTTTTGCCGGTTCGCACCTTCCAGCTGGCGAATCGAAGAGCTGGAGTCTTCTTAATTCTTTCGTATCTGCCTGTTGCGGGATTTATATAGCTCGCTTGTCAGGATGATCAGTCCCTAAGCCCTGCGCACCCAGCAAGGCAGGCAAGCTGTGGCGGAACAGCACCTTAATAGCTGGGGGCTGCCCAGCTTGAGGCGGGCTGCAGCTGTCCAGTGAGACACGATGATCTCTCCCATCGTCGAAAGTAGCCCCAGGCGCTCGTTTCCTACTCCAGTCGGAATAAGCTTTTAACCGGTAACTGCTACTTCCCGTGTTTTGCCGGTCTTGCGACGACGCTGGAGTGTCTTCTCCAGTGCGCTACGAGCCTGGGCGAGGATATATGGAGAACTTGGGCTGCCCGGACGTCAAGTTCCCCTTCTCGGCCTTGCTGGTAGGGTCCAAAGGAATGGATGAATCAATACAGTTTGGTACTAGCGCAGCTGCAGGAGTTGCCGGAAGGTGGGGAAGAAAGCCTTAGGGGCTCCACTCCTGATTTTCTTTTAGGGTTTAGTCTCTTAGCCTTTGACTTTCCCAAGGCACCCATAAGTCAGTGGGCCTATTTACCTATAGCTAGGGGTTCTGCGACAGGATAGTACTGGGCTACAGTTTACCAGTAGAAGACAGTCTGACCTGACACCATAAGTTTATTATACTGCGTTGAGCAAGTGAGAGCATCTCCATATTTAGGAGTAATTACTAATTCAAAACTGGACTGGCACGACCACGCTTCTCTCGCCCACTCGAATGTGAATTAACGTTCATTTATTTTTTTTTCTTAGAAAACTAAAATCATTTGATACAGACAACACCTTAATCAATATGTTTTATAAATCCACAATACAGAGTGTTCTAACCTTATAACTTGGATAGGAAGTATTCGTGAACAAGACAAATTTGCGCATCTGCTGGGCTGATGTATAAAGAAAGTGAGCAAGATTGCTAAAGGAGATCATTGTAATATCGATGCCCTTTACCACCAAGTCTGTATGTCAAAGCTTAACATAATTCCCAAGATTCCATCCAAATAATCAATTGAAATAGCAAAAGAACGGCGTTTGTGGCATGTAAGAAGTTATCAGTGAGCGTTACAGGAATTCATTTCTGCCATCCGCTGTACGCTTATCAAGCCGAGGCAATGTTATTTGGCTCTGTCTTGTTCTGATGCTGTGAGTAATGATATTTTTGTCTGCCTGTAATGTGAATGTGTCTTACATAATTCTATATATTTCATCTCATCAACTGTGAATGAGATTTCCTCTTTGAGGACAAACAAAGTTATCTTATCTTATCTATCTATTTTATCTCATCTTATGTATTCATGAACAAGCTAATTATTGTTAGTCGTTGCCTAATCACTATTTAAAACCATAAGGCCTTAATATTAAGAATCACCCCCTGCACCAATCTTTGCTCATCCTGCAGTCGTAAAGTGACTCAGTAGTTATAAGGTCCAATAAATTGTTCAACCTTAGTAAATTCCTACAATTTCATACAATTTTGTGATTCCTCCTGAAGATATTTTGACTCTTGCCTCGAATTATCAGGAAGCTCTAGGCTAAAACAATTCGTCGTGCTGTTCACCAACTGCGCTATCCCGGAAAAGCCAAATATTCAGGAGAGCAATTCAAAGTTTTCGACATTTTGTAGACAAAATTTAGCATATTAGTTTTAATGCAAACGCGGTCATATTTATACAGTGTTATTATTTATATTTCGTTTATATTATCAGCTAAGAATTGTTCTCTTGTGACTTCTAGTTTTTTGTTAATTGCCGATAAAAGACAAAGAAGTGGGATAACTCAGTTGGCGAACTGCAAGTAATGCTCTTCACGGTCCAGGTACCAAGTCAAACCGAGCTATCCCAGATGGTTCAGATGGCCGAAACCTGAGTATTTAGAGTAATTCAGTTGATCAAAACTTTCGTATTTAGAGTAAAATCTTTTTACTGTCTAAAGCCCCGTTCTAGGTGAATGTGCTAATGATAGCAGGCTCAACAAAAGTTAAAACAATGACAGTCACGAAATAGAACACAATAAAGAAATAGAACTAGCAAATTGTACATTTTATCATCAATAAACGTTTATTTTGGAAAT
>JBCEWB010180630.1:0-10005 GCA_039654565.1 Peronia peronii
TGGGGGATGGGGAGGAAATGGAAGATAGATTACTCTGAATTACAGAGCTGTCGGCGAGTAATCAAATGTTGTATCTGACATTCAGGAGCCCCAGTGAAAAAGGTTAACCACTTCCCTGGTATATTAACTGCAAATGTGACCCAGTGTTTGCGAGACCTGTGTTGTGTGGTCAGTAGTTTTGTGAACTGTCGACTATCAGCATTCCCGTGGCTCGACGGCCTGGAAAACAAGAGGCTACATACGTGTCATCTCCTTCTTCCTGTTTCCATTCTACCAGTCGGAAATACAGTGTACATATGTGTCACAAGTCTTAGACTCGGCGTGTCATGGATGTTTGCAAATTTCACCTAAAATTACTAAAAGGATTCAAGACTGACCCACATACCTGGGGGAAAACAGCCGAAGAGAAATCTGATTGGTGCAGCTCTGCGTCCAAAGAAAGAGCTGAGGGCAACTAATGGACAGACTGGACAACGCAGAAAAAGCGAGAAAAAAAAAATCTGACTGGCAGAGTTTCGCTGTTTTTCCAGCACCTGCAGATATTGCAACAGGCTATGTTCATCAAACATATTACAATCAAAAAAGACTACAAGAGCTGGAAAGGACAACCAATCTAAGTCAAGCATGTCCGAAGTCCGGCCTTGGGGCCAATTGGGGCCCGTGTTCAAATTTCCACCGGTCCGGAGCCTCTGTAATGTTTCAAATGAACCTAGATATGTTTCTTCTTCCCGAAAGTTTCCAGTCATACATCCTCATCATGTTATGTAGTCTTCAAATATGAAAGGCAGCGTGATTTTGGTGAAAGCTTGTTTAGATTTATTTGTGTTCTATGTGAAGAAATGAAAAGAATGGCATTTGCAGTAGGAATTCCATTCAATAGATCAGTTGCATTGAATGCTAATGATTCGAAGAATGTCAGACTGAATTGTCGGTCCCCCTAGATGTTTTCACCTCACCAAATATGGCCCTCTTTGCAAGAAGTCTGGACACCCCTGGTCTAAGGAATGATCACTAAGGCATCAATTCAGCGCACAAACGACTTCACCCGTCCGCAGAGACGAAAAGAGTCTTTTGAGGAATAGTTTCTCTATAATCTATTTGTGACTATTGAGCCACCTATCATGTACACTATTATTGTCTTGCTCACTGGCCCACACATTACGAATAACTGTCATCCGCTCTAAACCCCTATGCCTTCGGCCGTTCCTCCTTTTCTGCCATCGCAAAGACAAGATTAGTCTTATTCCTGAACCCGCTCGCTTAGGGCTGAAGAACAAAAGAAAACTGATCACGCCGATTTATTTTTAAACAACTAGTCTGATTAATTTCCTGAAAAGATTGGACTTCAACAAACATTACAAATAAAAAATAAAAAATATATGGGACAACAGACAGGGACTAATAGGCATGTCTCCCTTCACAGACCAAAGAGGAAACGAACAACAACAACAACAGTAACAACAACAACGACAACAACAACAAAACAGAAATGAATGTAATCTGTCAGAACACCAAATACGACGGGAAGAAGAAGAAAAAGAAGAACAAGAGGAAGAAGAAGAAGACGAAGGGAAAAAAGCCACATGGACAGGAAAGGTTCCGTGGTGCAGTGCACGTGTATAATAAACAACAAAGAGATTACCTATAATCAACATTCCCTATGGATCTGCAAGGCCTGGTCTGTCATTTCTTGACAGGAAAAGTAGGTAATTTCCACCACAGAGAGCATAGTGCAAAAGGCACACAGAGGAAAGCGAGAGAGAGAATAAAATTACGTGCAGCTTGCAGGACGGCCAGTTACTTCCACTACACTTCTGTCCTGCTTCTCGTCTCTGTCGCTGAGGTCCTCAGCAAAGTCGCTGCTCTCACAGTCTAAGATATGTACCGTTGTACTTTGGCTATACATCTTGTTCATCACACTTGAACCCTAAACGTATACAGTGTTTTAATAATAGCGTTTATTCGTGTTCAAAAAATTCCTGTTTAGGCTCTACAGACAGTGAGTGATGAGTGATGAGTGAGCTCCTGGTTACCATGGAGTTGAAGCAAAAATGGGAAATCCTTCGCTTGCAAAGTGCGTATAATGAGCCAGTCGTTGGGAAGACCAGTACCCTGACCTTTCTTGGCTTAATTATTTCCCCGCCTATTCAAATTCAACCTGCACAACATTGAAACACTTCACTTTCTAAGCACTGCGTTTTGTCCACTCTGCGTTAAGAGCCAGATTGCAAATCTCAATTTCAACTTTCTTGAGAAAGAGAATTTTTCAAAGAAGACGCTTTTTGGTCAAAGTACGTTATGGTGTAAGCTGAGTTTGATGGCCCACCTGGCTGTCCGTGCTTGCTATCGAATGAAGCTAGAGGGTTTCTGGACCTACCACTTTCTGCAGTTAAATCTGCATAATGCTATAGCAGGAAATGGGCAGCGGGGTGCACCAAGAAGTATGCCTGGAATTCTCACACACATACCATCATACTACTATATACTTGCAACTACCTTCCCCCAGCCCCCTCCCCTGCCTCCAAATAAAAAAAAGAGAGAGCGAGAGAGAGCGAGAAAAATCTCCTCTACGTGCTCTTTCTCCTCTGTTTCCTACTTCTCCACCCCCTTCCCCCTCATCTCTTTTCCATTCACTATCCGTGTTTTCCCCCTGAACTCAGAACATGTGACATTAAGTCGACAAACAACTGCCGCTATGACCAATTTCAAAAATATATCTCGTCTCCTTCATATCATATCTCTCAGTGTTTATGGTTTCACCAATAACCAGAGTTTATTTCTCTGAGCACAGTGTAGAAGGAACCGTTCTCGTAACTGGTATACATAGATCTACATAATATATTGTGCAAAGCTCGTGGAGACAACTGAGGACATGCGAGTACCTATCAAGAGCTGGACATTGAGTAGCTGATCCTTTGTTGGAATCATATTATATGCTGTCCACATTACTATAGTTTCTAAACCCCTCTCTCATGCTTCACTGAATCGCTGAAAATAATCCCACACTACTGCTTTTGTTGTCCCTGTTGTTGTTGTTGTTGTTGTTGTTTTTACAGTGTGGAGCATTCAAACACAAACAGTTCTAAAACATTATTGCTGTCTATTATTTTATGAGTGAAACAAGTTCATTTCCTCATACTTTCTTCCTTGTTAATTGTTGTTGTAGGCATTATTGTTATTCTTATTGTCTTATGATCATAATCCCAGAAAGAGACGAAAAACAACAACAAACACACATACATACGCTTTAACCAACCGAGATTTCCTGAAAACAATCAAGAGGAAAATAAAAACTGAAGTGGCATTACAATATCGAAGGGACTGATGATTTCCGTTAATACAGAAAGAGCAAGAGAGAGAGAGAGAGAGAAACTGCCAGAGAAAGACGCAGTCAATTCATCAAATAACAGAGTCGCGAAACATTCACACATCAGCACATAATAATATCGACATTAGATGGACAGAATTCATTGTTTTTGGGGTTGTTGTTGTTTTTTTCATAAACACTGCACCTCTCCCCTTTCCCTGTCTGTCCTTCGTATCCTTCCCCTGTGTTTTCATGTTCATGAAACTAGACTTTGAACGTATCTATTTGGGTATTTCAGCTCTTTTTAGTTAGACAATAAAGGAATAAGCAGCACGTCCAGCCTTGTAATTATGGCAAAAAAAGCATAATATGGAAATCAAAATCAACAATACCACATACATTTCCACTCTATCTAATTATTATTCATGCATGTTTCCCTCTTACCTGTAGACTTCCAGAAGGTATCAATGCCCGAGACAGCCTGATGAGTCTGGGCCTTGCACGGAGCCTCGGCTGTTACGCTGCCCACCCAGAAGCCGTACTCAGGCTGTTCCAGCTCGATGATCAGGCCTTTTAGCACATAGGTCTTCCTGACTGTGGTGTAGCGCACGAACTCCCGCAGTCCGGACCTCTGGACAAATGAAGCCACCGAGATGTCCTCGGAACGTGACGGAACTGGACATCTTAGAATGGCTGCCAGGACGGGGAGAATCTGATCCTTGTCCTCGGCTTCGAAGTATTTGGCCTTGGTAGCGTCGTTGAGAAGTTTGGTGAAGTTGCAATGGAACTGCCACAGGTTGTTGTGACTCCTCAGCCAGCAGTCAGACAAGGTTAGATCGAAGTCCCGCGTGTCGTAATACACGTCGATGCTCATCGTCTCAGATTTCAAAGTGGCCCCTTGGGACTTCAGCGCCGATTCAAACTTTTTGCTCACGTTGAATCTTCTGGTGACAGTGATTGGAGGACCGGGGACGACTGTGCCTTGCAGGTATTTCTCTGCAGTGCGTTTTCCGGATAACATTTGTGCTGCATTCAGATCTGTGCTCTGTTGGGCTTCCACAGTTCTCCGGGCGGTCGCGTCCATAGTTCCCATCATCTGGGCAGTGGCACCAACCATTGTAGAAGACCACATGTCAGTCTGCCTGCCTTGAGTTGTTATGTCACTCAGTGACTGCAAGCTGACTTCTCCACGCTCAGTTTCCTGCCACTGTTTCATCTCTTGGTCTGCACTGGGCCCAGCCATCGTCGCTGACCACATGTCAGCTTGCCTATTTTCTGCAGTAACGTCGCTCTGGAACTGCAGGTTCGATTCCCCACGTTCTGTTTCCTGCCACTGTTTCATCTCTTGAGTCTGCTGTTCCACAGTACCATCAATCAGTGTAGAGGACCACATGTCAGCTTGCCTGTTTTCGGCCGTGAGGTCGCCCAATGTGGGAAGACTCGACTCGCCACGCTCTGTTTCTTGCCACTGTCCCACCTCCTTCACTGCTGTACTATCCACCACTGTGGTGGACCACACGTCAATTTGCTGAGTTTCTGCAGTGACATCATCCACGGACTGAAGATTTGATTCCCCACGTTCAGTTCCCCGCCACTGGCCCATCTGTTGAGTCTCCAGCTCCGCTGTATCGCCAACCACAGAAGTAGACCACATGTCCTCTTGCCTGTTTTCTGCAGTTATATTGCTCAGAGACTGCAAACTGGATTCTCCTCGCTCGGTTTCCCGCCATTGTCCTACCTGCTGAGTCTGTTGTTCCAGACTCAAATCTTGAGATGCTAATGTATCCGTTCTGAAGTCGGTATAGGCTGAGCTTAAATATGCTAACTGATCACTCTCTTGCACACCGGCAAAGTTTTCAGTTTCTTTTTGCAGGCTCTCTGTGGCAATGGCTGAAGACGGCAATTCTCCTCTGCTCTGTTCCGAATATCGAGCCGACCAAAATTCTTGACTTCCATCAGTAGCGAAGGTTAAAGTGTCTTCCTCTCTGACCACATTATTATTTTCTATATCAGGTTTAGTCAGACCAGCTGCTGAACTCAGCGCCTGGTATAACAGATTTGCCCCTAAGTCACCAGATGTTGTACCCTGCATCTGCTGAGCTGTAACTGTATCAGCTTCGACCGTCGGAGTATTTTCTCTCTGTTCTGATGCGCTAACTGATATATCAGAACCCGTCGACGTTGTTTCGTCCTGTCGAGTTTCTGTTTCATCAAATCTGTTCTCCTGCTCCTCTTCCTCACCTGCTTCATCTCCAGTATATGTCGCTGTTGTTATTTCTGAAAATTCCGATGAGAGAAGTGCTTGGCTCTCGTGTGCGGCATCAGGCTGGTCCTGTCCGTCTGCAGGAAGCTGTGTAGTGTAGGCTTCTACGCTCTGCATTGTTGATGCTTCACTCGCTAAAATGCTGGCAGTTGCTTGATCCTGTGTCTGGAGAAATGATGTGTAATCTTCACCCTCCAACTGCTGAGAGTCCACATCATCAGAGTCGTCAAATGCTGGATTACAAATGCCCCCCACCTCCTGCATCATGCCTCGGTCATGGAATCGGTAGCCAATCTGTATGGACTGCAGATCGACCAGCTTGTCTAACGACTCGTCTTCTTCTTCTTTGCTCATTTCGGCTTGTGCGGTTTCATCGAGATCAGTGCCCATGCTACTGGCGGACGGCTCGAGGTAACGCTCCTCTGGAAGTGAGACTTTCTGAACTTTTGTCAGTTTAAACATGTGCACATCCTGGGTAGTGCTCGTTCGCTGTGTTTGTTCTGTCTGGGAAGTCTTTATCGTTTGAGAAAAGTCCACTTTCCTCAAATGCGGCATCGACGATGTATCAGTGCCACTGTATGGGGCATCTACCGAGCTGCCAGAGTCGAGATCGACTTGTGACGATTCCTCATCAAATCGCTGCGACTTGACAGTTTCTTCTGTTCTGTCTGGAGATGACCTCGTTTTCTTTTCGGCAAGCTCTTCTAAAGCATAGCTTCTGATAGCCAGTCCTGGGGAGTAGTCCAGTCTGGGAGGGGACTCTTTCTCTCTCGTTGTGTTTTCTGGCAATACTATATCTGGCAGTTCGCCTCGTCTGGTTGATAGCGTTGTGGCTGCTGTATTGACCGTCTGATCGCCCGAAGCATTGACCATTCTTGTTTGCAGTTCTGTGGTCACTTCAATCGAGGACGATTCTGACGTGTTTTCCTCAACGTCCACCCCCAGCGTATGGTCATTAATCACATCGGCGATATCACTCACCATGTAGGTGCTCTCTATCAATTGCTGTACGTCCTCTCGCGCTGACTTCAGCTTCTCCAACGCTATTTCATCATTCTCGACCACACCTGGCCACGCAGCATCAGCAAAATTCTTTGTGGGTGATCCAAGCACGTGTGGCTGGTGGGTAGGCAGATACTCTTCTGTTCGATCCACAAAGTGTTCATCTGAATTGGGCCCGGCCTGGCCACTGAACGCCAGCTCTATGTCTTTGAAACTTTTGAGTCTGACGGGGCTCAGTGTGGAAATGGTTCGGGCCAAAGATTCGACGGAATCGATTTGATATGTCTGAGAGATGAAATAGGAATCGGACGGTATTCGCTCTCGCTGGCCGTTGCCTTCTGCGCCAAAAACTGAATCTTCAGCTGTTTGCTGGACATTCTCCACAGTCTCCTTGTGATCTGAGCCAGTGCTGGAAGTGCTTCCACTCAGTGATCGGCCGTAAACCGTTCTCATCCTGTCGCTCACCACCTTCTCGGATGACAGGAAAGCCGTTTCTCGGTAACCCTCAACTTCCACATTGAACTCGGATCTCTGACTACCTTCTGAGCTTCGTCTGAGCTCTGAACTCTCCGTCACCTCAAGACTGTAGGTCTCTGAAGTGGACAGCGTTTCCTGGATACTGGTAGTGATTTGTGTGTGCACCACCACAGCATCCACCGAGCTGCCCTCTCTGACCAGCACTTTCTTGGCATTGATCTGACTTGGTACGGGTGAACTGAGTGTGGACTCGGTCCTGTCGACAAAGAAAGCACTCGCCCTCTCCTCATCTAACGACAGCGAAGACATGTTGACCAAGTGTTACAAACCCTGCAACTACTTCTTACAAAATTGTCTTTGTATAGAAATCTGAAAAGAAAAAGAAAGAAGAGAAAAAAAAATCAAACAAGTAAACAAAAATGATCCACACAAATTCGAGAAAAAAAAAAGTGCAGCAACTCTTTCTAAAGTTTTCACAAATGCATAAATTCCTCGGTCAGAGAAGAGAAAAAGGACCGAGACTGATATACCAATCGATTCATGCATATGAAAGGTGGATTCGAAATGTTCAGGCATAAAATTAGCAGAATGCAGTGGGAAACTGAGTTATTGATGGGGTTTTTTGGGGGGGGTTGGGGGGGGGTGGGGGGGAGGGGGGAAAGCCGGACATGAAATCTATGTCGCTAAAACATAAAAGACCACTCATACACGACATATATTATTTAACATAAACAGACAGACAAAGAATAACTAGGCTCCTTTGGCCGTGGGAAAATGTCCAATGTCACCCGAAAAGTCAGATGAGAGAGAACCCGTGGAATATAGACAAACATGATATGGATACGAGGCAGGCAAAGAATGAGATGGTTAAACACAGAACAATGAAGGGGAGAACCATGATCATGTTGAAGGGCACAGAATGATGATGATGTCTGTGGGTATGAGGAAATGAGAAGATGATCCGCAAATCTGACAGCACTTCGTCATCTCTTTTTACAAGTGGTGCATGTCCACGGCATGCAAATGTGAGGATCAGCTGATCATTAAGCTCCAGCTAACACTGCATACCTTGGTTTAAAAGAAACCGTTCTTGAATATATAGTACGAACTCTTCACTTTACGTTAGTACAACGTCATGGCATCATTGCCACAGCTCGGGTGTTAGCAAAAGCCCAAACATGCACTGACCTTCAACCGTGTATGTTAATGGACAGACACCATTTGTAAACTGGCCTGACACTTTACAGGGAAAGCAAACCAAAACTGCAAACAAACAACATGGCCATACACAAAGCTGGGACTTGTAGGCAAGTAAACACAATTGCAGTCAGAAATGTTAGTGACTACATGAGAGAGAAGAAACACACAAAGGGAAGAGAGAGAGAGAGACAGAGAGAGAGAGAGAGAAAAGAATCCCGAATGAACATATCTAGTGCCAGAAAATGCGACATTGTCAAAAAAAAAAAAAGAAAAAAAGAAGCGTTCCTCAGCATTGTTGGTATGATAGAATTTGACCATCTGCAGTGGGCAAACTGATCTCAGGAAAGAGATAAAACATTAAAATATTTCCAATCCCTGTCATAAGTATTCGGACACTTACAGCCAATAAGTACCACAATGAGAAGATAAAAATGAATATTTAAGACTAGAAATTGCGCCGTTGTCAAATCTGATGCCGTTTATGCGACATTGCCCACACGATAATGGATCAACGTAGTGAACTTTAAGCATCTGCAGTGAACAAATGACCCCGCTCCAAATGAAAGATAAATCACCGGGGATGAACGTAACATGTACTTAAAATACGTTCCCGAATCTCAATCATAGGTTTTGTTGAAGGGGGAGGAGGAGGAAAGGGGGGGGGGGGGGTGTTACGACTTAAAGAGACCTATGTAATAATGCAGCTATCAGGATGACTGATGGCTAGAGGCAGCAATGTATGCAATAGCTGGGGCAGTCTCTGCCCGCTGACTGCAGGCTGGCGAGACCGCGCAGTTCTATGACGGAGTGCAGGCTGGGCTTCCCAATCATGCAAAGGGCATTATGCAGATGCACACCGAATGCATGGTGTCTGAGCTGTGATATGCGCATCTACCGGAGGCCGCTCGGCCAAGCTCTTCGGGAGATTTTTACATATAGATTTAGTAACAGGGCTTAGTTGGTTCTTTTTTTTTTTTTTTGTGCAGAGTTGACATTTTCTTTTTCATCGATTTTCTTCCTTCACTACGCTTCTTTCTTTCTTCGTCTTGTATTTTCTCTTTCGGACTGGTGGTGAGATAAGGGGAAATAGTGGCAGGTAGGAAGGGAGGGGGGGGGGGGGGGGGTGATGTGAAAAAGTTGAAAGAAGAAAATGTAGGAAGTTAATGCTTGAATTCACTGTTACTGCATATGACCAGAATTTTGACAAAGTAATGGGGTCAGCAGACATGCTAATGAGTTGATTCGTATGCATGTGTATGTACAATAGTGTGTATGAGTGGAAGAAAAGGGATGGGGTGTCGGTGTGTAAGAGTATATCTCGATGCACAGACGTGCTTTGCGCAGTCATGAAGACGGGTGGGTGAGTGGGTGAGTGAGTGAGTGAGTGAGTGAGTGAGTGTGTGAGTGAGTGATTGACTCGTGAGTTGTTGAGAGAGTGAGTGAGAAAGTGGGTGAATGAGCGGGTGAGTGAGTGGGTGAGTGGGTGAACAAGTGGGTGAGTGGGTGAACAAGTGGCTGAGTCAATGAATGAGTGAGTGAGTGAGCAAATGAGTGTTTGAGTATATGAGTGAGTGAGCGAGTGAGTGAGTAAGTAAGTGAAGAAGTCAGTGAGTAACAGAGTGAGTGAGTGAGTGAGTGAGAGTGAAAGGATGAGTGAACAAGTGAGTGAATAAGCATACGAATCAGTGAGTGAGTGAGTGAGTGAGTGAGTGAGTGAGTGAGTGAGTGAGTGAGTGAGTGAGTGTGTGAGTGAGTG
>JBCEWB010180652.1:0-10005 GCA_039654565.1 Peronia peronii
TCTATCTATCTATCTATCTATCTATCTATCTATCTATCTATCTATCTATCTATCTATCTATCTATCTATATTTATTTATTGAATAATTTATTTAATATAGGTAGGAAATCTTTATTGTCAATGACAACAGCAGCCTTTTGAATCGCTAGTTGAAGACACAGCAAATTGCACGCATCATTATAACAAGGCCTTAAGAAGTCTTCAAATCCTATTTCAGAAACTGCAAAATGGTTCGAATGCTTAGCAAGACTAAAAGATGATCTGCTTAGGAACTACAGACTGGATCTCGTGCCAATTCGCAATCAGAGTGTACCCATGACGGTCTACATGGACATGTTTTTGCTTGTGATTCAGGGAGTGGTGAGTATTCCTGACGAAAAGCAAGACACAACTGCATCACCTAAAGATATGTGCACCTTTAGCAGGTAAAAATCGAAAAAAATAGGCGGAGTGCGGCTGTCCTGGCAAAATTCCAAATTCCAAATTCCTACACAAAAATTGTCATAAAAAAAAAAAGAGGCAATCACTTAAGGCGGAGGTGATCCTATTTTCTTAATTGTAGTGGTACTACTAGAATAAAAATCATCTGTAGATTGCTCAAATAAGAGAAAGAGTAATCAAAATTTCCAGATCACGTCTTTGTTAGACAGACTAAAGAACGCAACAACAACTACAACTATAACTACTACTAATACAACAACAACAAACATTTTCACATTGTTTATGTCGTTCAATTTATGTTCTCGATCTCTTACACCACAAATGTATGTCGCCTGTTATAGTCTACCGAACACGCAAAATGTGACATGGCGTTGTATTGCCTGATAAGCTGTAAACTTTAGTGTGCTCATCTCCAGTTTGCTTGCTCACGCTTGTCCAAAGCTTACCTCAGAGTGCAATCGTTGCTTTTAGAGATTGAGTCGAACCAAGCATTTTTTATTAGTGATATAGGAGATCTTGGTCGAACTCAACTTGTTCAACCATAATAATTACTTTGTTTGACCTGTTTTAGGCCATATGGCTTCACGTTAATGCCATTTGAACGTTATTCTAATCATAATCAGTTGGTGTGAACACAGGTCTCCCAAAAATGAATATATAGGGTGAGTCAGAAGTGACCGGGCAGTGTATGCATGCTTATTGTAAGTTAACGGAGAACTATTTTTAGACTATATATCGATGGATTACTTGATAGCCGAATATTGTTAGCCAATGCAGGTCATGGAAACACATCTTTCCCTTGTCAATTTAAATTACCTGCTCCTTAGAAACTTGTAATTGTGTGTATGACCTAAATGTCAATAAGTTTTATCATTTGGACTTAAAATGTTCTAACTGCCCGGTTACTTCTACAGATTATTAACACGATATAGAGAGAAACTATGAAGGAAAAATACCTCCCCGTCTCCACTTTTCACCCATGATTTAAAGAGAGGTGAGTGGAGAAATTATATTTTGAAGCCATCGTGATTTGACAGCATAATTTGATTGGGTTTTCTTTCCCAGAGTTTATCCGTTAAAAATTTCACGTAAAAAGGAAGACACCAACAGCGCTGTCGAACATGCTATGAAGCCAGTGCTACGATTAAAGTTGTACTCGGCAATGCCGTCTACCTTTGCTAGTGGAAGGAAACGATTTGTTTTAATAACTGTCAATGAAACTCAAATATCATTATTAAGTAAGTCCTTGACTGCTTAGGTTACTAGGATGATAAGTTTCTTCTACGTATTGCTAATGTTGATATTGTTTGCATGTTTGTTTTCTATGTCTGTCGGTGATGAAGAAAGATCGAAGCAGGAATTTTCATTGATCAAATTATCATTAAAAGTCACTTTTCTTCCAGTCGCTCGTGATTCGTTTATCCCAGTTAAGGTTTACATGTCACCGTATCATAGTTTCAAGAATGGAACATTTGATGAATTTCAGAACATGAAAAGTCGATCTTTAATGGCAACTGGATGGCTGAACCTCGTACGTAAGACTCTTCTCTCACTCTCACTCTCCCTCTCCCTCTCTCTCTCTCTCTCTCTCCATTTCTCTGTGTGTATGTGTGTACATGTGTTTCCCTATCTGGCTGGCAGAAAGCACTGTCAGTCACTGTTCGCCTCTTTTTCTTTACATTCCCTATCTCGATTTTTACTGCTGCTATTAATTCACTTTGTAGACTATGTACTCCTATTGTTACTACTGCTACCACCGCTACTTCTACTACGCATTGTATTATTTCTATTACTACCACTTCTACGTTGTTTGCCCCGCTACTACAGCTACTTCTGCGACTACTTTTTTTTTTTTAACAAATGCTGTTACTATTATTGACTACACTACTATCACTTGTATTACCACAGCTACTACTACAACTACTACCATTGTTACTTTTATGATTACTTCTATTATTTCTACTGCTACTGCTATTAGTATTGGTACTGCTGATACTACTGCTGTAATCATTAACTTCTTAGTTCTACTAGCATAGTTATTACCACTAGTATTTTACTACCGCTACTACTTTTGTTATTGTTTTTACTAATGCTGGTGTTGTTTTTTTCCTATTGCAACTACTAAGTACAACAATAATAACATTCGCGCTAGAGATGTTTGTTTGTTTGTTTGTGTTGGGATTTAACGGCACATCAGCACGATCACGGCTGTATTGTGCCAAACACGGTAAGACACGTTTACACGTCAGAAAGGGTTGATCAAGTAGGAAGGCGCAGAAGGCAGGAGCAAGGAGAGAGGAGAGATTTCACTTCTGGAGCGTTGAGAATGGCAATCCATGGGAGATAACCCACCGACGTCGGACTTTCACCGTCTGCAGGTGGGAGCAGAGAGGCTACTTATATACCCTGAGTCCCGGCAGATTGTCATGTTAGAGAAAGTGTGGATAATTTAGAGATGGTTAATTTTACAAAAGGAAATAAATAATTTTTTAAAAAATATATAAACTTCTCCATTAACATGCTGTTTAGCTGTCTCTGCTGTTGCATAGCACCATTTACTCATATAATATTCCCCAGCCTTCTGTTACTTTATTTTACTACAATGTATCCAAACAAACGTGACGTGTCCTTGCATTCTTTGCAGAATTTGACTCATCATTCAATGAGCCATTTTTTTTTTTGTGTTGAGTCATCCAAGTTTTACTGACTTCGCGTTTGCCACATACATGGTGTATAAACATGCATTGTGAGGAGAGAAAATCCTTTTTTTCTTGTTTATTTGAAACAGTCCATGGAAAATTATGGAAAACAAATTCACCATGATAAGAACATATTTTTGTTTCTTGTCATTGTAATTTATCTATGATTATCTCTGTGACATGTCAACAGATCACTAACATCACTTTCCAAAGTTCACTTCCGCTTTCGCAAACCTTGAAATCACACCAATCGCACACTTGGTCTGTACCGCACTGTACGAACTGTTGTTGTGAAGTTACTACAAATTTACCGTAAAATTTACTGCAAGACTTTTGCTGCCATTTTACCGTGCATGTTTAGTATTTTTCGGTGACAGATGTTTATTGCATTTTAACATTATAGCTTAGAAGACATTTTATAGCAAGGCAACTTTTTGCTGTAATTTTATGGCACAACTTTGGCGTTTTGCGGTGCCAAAGTGTTGCCATAGTTTTAATGAATATGTTCCACAGTGCGGGTAACAATATGTCTATCTAATCAGGTATGTTGGCTGATTGATAATCGGCTCATCATTCTGTCTCGAAGATTTATAGCGTATTTTTGTAATCTTGGGATTGGTTCGACGAGTATCTACAATGGAATCCAGATGAGTATAGAATATCACGGATATACATGCTCATCAAAGCCATATATGGCTACCCGATGTGATGCTGTTGAACTCGTAAGTTCTAGGAATTTACGTCATTTCGTTTCACTTGTTTCTGTCCGCTGGTACCGTTACATATTTGCGGGGAGCTCTAGGCATCTATCAATCGTCATCTGTTGCAAGGCAGGTAGTCTGGAGGAGGGATTTTCTCTGAGTGTATCTGATCCATGTTGTCTCGGTCTCTTAGTCAGCAGAGTATCTGGTCTTGTGCGTCTCAAGGGGTGTTTGGCGAGGAGGCATCTGCATGAGGTGGCCAGGTCTTTTGGTTTTCTGGTGTTCATTGTATTCAAGGACTTACGTTATTCTTCTCATATTTCTGATAATTTCATCTGTTTTCGTTCATTGCTCTTCTCAGATATCTCATGACGTTCTTTGAAGTCAGAAACCCGTACTACTCCGGAACCTTTCACTGACATCTTGATTCTCCGTGCATTCACTGCAGATACGTTTATTCATCCTATGTCGTCGGATTACCAATCCAGTGATTTTATAGTTAATTCAATTTTATACTTATAGAGTTGGTGATATTACTTTCCTCTAAGTCAGTGGTTCTCAACTGCTGGTCTATGGACCACTGGTGGTCAATTATGACTCCTTGGGTGGTTCACAAGGACGTCTCTTGTATTTGATAACAAAATGGAAAGGAATATTCGTTGTGCTTTATCAAGTACCACTCCTAATACTGAAAAGCTTGTGAGTGAGAAGAGAATGTAAATGTCTGGCTGGAAGGAAAAATGTGTTCAGCAAATTTAAAGGGAAAGTGCTTGTTAGTTGTATATTCCTGCAGAATTTCAAATTTCAAATTCCTGTTTGTTGGAAATTAAATTTCACAGCAAGATGTTAGATAAATATGGAAATGACAGTACTATGTTCCTTTCAGTGCCGTCCTGAGGAAAGATCTGGGGATAAGCAATGTCTTAGTCGACCTTAAGCATACGGGCGCAGTGCACTGGAAGCCAGGCATCGTCACGAAGACCTTCTGCCATGTGGACATTACCAAGTATCCCTTTGACACACAAGAATGTATTGTGCGCTATGTGAGCTGGATCCACACCAACAAGTAAGTAGTATTTGACCACATAGTGATTTTTTTTCCTGATCTCTTCCCATCCACTAATCGTTTGCTTCACCCATGGTTTAATCCATCCATCGATCCACCTATCTATCCAAGAAACCATCCATCCATCCATCCACCTATTTATCCACCCATTCATTCATCCATCCATCCATTATCCATTCATTCCCCATCTACCCATCCATCCACTCATCCTTCCATCGACTTATTCATCCAGTCATCAGTTTGTCCATCCATCCATTTTATTGCTCCATCCATCCACCAATCCATCCATCCATCCATCCATCCATCCTTCCACCTATCCACCCACCCATCCATTGATCCATCCATTCATCTGTTCTTTCATCATCCTTCCATCCATTCGTCCTTCCATCGATTATTCAATTCAACTATCCATCCATTCATTCATTCATCTATCCATCCATCCATCTCTCAGTCTATCCATCAATCCATCTATCCATGCATCCATCCATCCATCCATCCATCCATCCATTCATCAATCCATCCACCCACCCATCTTCTACTAGTGCATGCACTATTGTATCGATCTGCTTTCTTTCGTGCAGGTCAATGGTCGTTCTTCCCCAGACAACCAGTGTCGGTCTGGATTTTATGGTGAAAAATGGCGAATGGGCTATCGTATACAACAAGGCTGTAGCTCACAATATTGTCTCATCTGTTAGGTAATCGACTTCTTCCGTCTTTCCTTCCTTGCTGCTGTACTGATCCTTTCCTTGCTTCATTCTCATCTATAACCTGAAATTCCATTAAGACAAAGAATTACATACGTCTTTCCCTTTTCTGTCCCCTTTTTTCTTGTATTCCCTAGATCCGATGCAGTGCACACTGGCATCATTTACGCCATAAGGTTGAGGCGCAAACGTTTTTTCTACATTCTGAACACCATCATCCCGATCATGCTACTGTCCACTCTGAATGTGCTAGCCTTTATTCTGCCCTCGGACTGCGGCGAGAGGATGGGCTTGACCATCACCGTCCTGTTGGCCTTCACTGTCTACCTCAGCATCATCAGCGAGTCTATAACGAGGAATTCAGAGGAATATTCATTTTTCAGTGAGTTAGCCTGAAAAAAAAAAAGCCCTTATATCACTCCCTTTTCTTTTACAGAGGTAATCTATAGCGAAATTGTGTCCTCAACGTCCGAGATTGCTTCTTTTTATTTTGCAGAGTTGATCAGTAACTCATTTACTTTTCCGTTACCAGAATATTGGGCTACATTTACCGTATAATTATCTGTATATTATATATCACAACTATTGCCTTTTTCGTCGGTTTCTTCCTGAACCTCTATAAGCCAACCCGTCCTCTCTGCTGTAGATGATAATGCATTGTGTCTGTTGTTTATTTAATTCTTTTTGGGTTGGCATGTAGTACGCTGGGTTTTTGTAGCAGGAAAGAAAAAAATAATATCATGTTATATTATCCCAAATCAAACTTAGATTTCAACAAAAACTGTCGTGTAATCGATTATGTAGACTCTATTCGTTTTCGAGAGGGCATGGTTGTTTGATTCAAATCTCTGTGCTTCTTTTACGTTTCCACCCAAAGCCTTTCTTTCTTTCTATCATACGTTACATGCTGGGCCTGACACAAATAAAAACACTGAGCTTACCGTCAACTGGCAGTTGCAGACATATTTTCAGATTGCACCTACTTCAGAAAAATTCGAGAAGCCAATTTCTCGGGTCGCTCTCTTGAAAATTCTTTTTAGTATTACGAGGCCATACATCATCTCGAGCTTCTTGCGCGAGGTTGGTCTCTAAACCAGAGTCTGAAAACATCATCATAAACATCCGGCGGTCCACACAAGAAGTCGTATGTCTACTTATATTCCCCTTTGATTATCCAAATTATAATCATTAGTACTCTTTGATATATCTTTCATAACTAGAAAAAGTATTCAGCCTTGCTAGGCGTAATATAGCCATGATCGAGGTGATTCGCCGTTAAATCCCAAAACACAACATACCACACAAAGCCTTAGAGAGTTGACTTTACACTGCTTTTGCCCATTTTTTTTATTTCTGAACTTTCTGTTGTCGAGTATTTGTCTAATTCGGCTTGAGATGTCATATATTAAGCCTGTGTTTGGACTGCGGAGCCACATACGCTCCCATCGCTGACACAATGTCGCCGTTATCGTCGGCTTCCGAGGGACAGCAACTATGCCATTTTTCTGTGTACATCATACAGTCTGACTCATGTCTCAGCTATTTTACGACCGGATTTGTAGATCTATTTTCTTCTCGCCCACCAGCCATCTATTTGACGGTGCTCCTGGCTCTGAGTACAGCCTCTGTGGTGTGTGCAGCCATGGTACTCAATCTTCACTTCCGTGATCCCAATCTTCCTGTGCCTGAGTGCGTCGTTTTCTGGTTAAACAAAGTTGACTTAGGAAAAAAACTACCTGCTGGGTAAAAAATGTCTTGGGTTTTTGTTTTGTTTTTTACTTTTAATAATTTTCGTGATTGTTGTTGTTGTAGTTTTTATTCTAAATTACATCTTTCGAAAACATACTCCCTAAGTCATTTTCTTTTGTGACTTTTGGGTGCAAGGAAAATCCATGTATCACAAGCAATTGTGGTACTTGTTTGTTTGACGAAAAATGATATTGTTTGTTTGTTTCAGGTCATATTTCAATGTCTCCGTGATTAATGAGAAACGAGATGATCATGGTACCACAAAAAAAAAAAAAAAAAAAAAAAAAATTCAGTGATGTTATCGATTTCCACTAATATATTTATATAGTAATACTAGGAGAGAACTCACGGCCTCCGTAGCAGATTTTTTAAAATATAGCCCTGCGTCTTAAAGTGTATGACAAAGCGTGCGCACCTCGTTGATATTTTGGTTGATTAAATTGAATGTTACTCAAAGAAAACATGTGTTGAACGCGTCATACTGTCGAATGTACAATTCGGATCAAGCACCCTCGTGAGTTCATTATTCAATTATTATCGCGTGTTTAGAATAACGTCAAAAATAATAAGTATTTTTTTTTCACGTGTATGTACATAGAAACACAGGTCCATTATGCAACATTGTTGTGTGCCAAATTTGATATGGATCCATCCAGCAGTTTTCCAATCCATAAGCCTTTTGTGGGTTTTCTTGCAAATTCATAGTATAGATAGTATATGTATATATATATATATAATTATTTTGTGGGATGGGAAGGTGGTCTTATTTTCTTGATAGACTTTTATTTTCGTTTTCACGATTTTCAACATACAAAATTTATCATCCGCCTTGTGCCATTTTAAGGCAGGACAATAAGGTACAAATATTACTAGAATCACAAAAAAAGCTTACAGAGTATTTTTTTCATGAAAAAAGTTGGGCGGAAAAAATTGAAAAACAGATGCATAAGACGAAAAAAAAAAAAGCGATTCGGATATTAACTAAACACATTATTTTAATTCCCATCTTCTAGCTTCGTTGCTACTCAACAGACTACAAACAAACGTAACTCTATCCAATCAGACCTTGGATGTTGGTCAGGGTCTGCCAGCCGCGAAGACGAGACCAGGTGGCCCTGAACCCTGTCTGTACGGCACATTGTAAGCTCATAACCATATAACTTGATAGGCGTGCGGTGATCCCTCGGGATGCCGCATGTTTACTTACATCCGTCTTTTTAGTTTTGATACACAATGTTCGATTATCCAAATTTCTATCCACATTTTGATATCCTTTTATAACTCATAAACGCGTCGTCCGATCAGCGTTACATTTTATCTATATATATACTCAGATCGGCCTTTTAACGTGCAAATGTACCCACCGTGTCAGGCACAATAAAAGCGTCATCGTGCTGATGTGCCGTTAAATTCCAATACAACAGCAACAACACAATCAACTGACCGTACAGTCCGAACATTTCGTAAATTCTTTGACAAGTGGTAGCTTCCTCACAGAATCAGATGTTAATCATTCTCAGCTTTTTTTCTTTTCTTTTTTTTCAAATGTTTTCTTATTTACTTCGTTAATCATTCTCAGCTTTTTTTCTTTTTTTTTTCCAGTGTTTTGTTATTTACTTCGCTGTGGTACATGGATCTACAAATGTTCAGTTTTCCCTGATCAGCTTTCATTTACCTGAAAGTAAATGATTGCCTATAGAAATATCCATATTAATGAGCAGTATATAAATGGACTTCAGTCCTGTAAATCAGCGTGTAATACTTTCTCTCTCTCTCTCTTTCTCTCTCTCTCTCTCTGTATTTACCTGCTTCTCATCTTACCTATCTACCTACCTATCTACCTGATGGCTGTCTTCTTATCTACGTATTTGCCTACCGCTTGTCTGCCTTCGATCTACTATTTACCTGACTACATACCTAGGTAAAAATAGGTTGATAGGCAGATAGGAAAATACGTCTACACATCCATTCTTTCATCCATCTATACTTCCATCCATCCCATCCACTCGTCCACCCATTCACTCATTCATCCAGCCATCCAGCCACCTAACGATCCATGTTAAATCCACCCATACATCTATCCATCCACCCACCCATCCATCCATCTATCTATCCATCCATCCATCCATCCATCCATCCATCCATCCATCGATCCACCCATTTATCCATCCATTACTCATCCATCTATCCATCCACCCATCCATCCAGCCATCTATCTTAAATCATCATCCGTCCATCTATCCATGCATCCATCTATCCATCATCCATCCATTCATCCATCCATCCATTCATGTATATCCTTTCATTCGTCAAGGCATCACTAATCCATCCATAAACCATCTGAATATCCATCCATCCATCCATCCATCCACCCATCCATCTATCTATCCATCCATCCATCAATCCATCCATCCATCCATCCAACCATCTATCCATCCAGTCATCCATCCATCGACTCGTCATTCCATCCATCCATCTGTCCACTCATTCATCCAACAACCATCTATCTATCCTTCATCCCTCCACTATCCATCCACCCATTAGCTACTCAAAACTAAAATTTCGAATTGAAGATTTATCCATTATTATAGCTTTTTTTGTATGCAACTTTTAATTCTGAACATTTTGATACCAAATTTATG
>JBCEWB010180674.1:0-10004 GCA_039654565.1 Peronia peronii
ATTCATTTTATTAGCTCAATTCTAAATTGTTCATATTGTTTTTCAACTTTTTTGGTGTATTTGATTAGTTGCCGGTGAACAGTCGTTTTAATTTTAAGACATTTTTCGTAAAATGATGATGATGATGATGATGATGATGACGATGATGATAATGATGATGATGATGATGATGATGATGATGATGATGATGTGATGATGATGATGATGATGACGATGATGATGATGGTAGTGACCAAGAGATAGGAGTGGAGAACACAAGCTGACACTGGGATCAGATAGACATCCGAATCACGACAGTCAAAACATCAGTTTGTAGAAGTTTAAAGAACACCAAGACTGTCAACTGATATTTACATATTTTATAAAAAGGCCACACAATGAAAACAAAATACGTAAATGGATAAACACATAAGGATATAAATGATACAAATATAATTATAAGATAAAAAAAACGTAAAGCATGAAACTTTTTTTTTTTTTTTAATTTTCAAATTTTCGAGCGTAGCTGGTTCTTCTTCAAAGTATTTTTGTTTAATTACCCTGAAATGTCGAAGCTATTTTTTTTTATTCTTTAATTTTTTATTTTAAAAATTGTTTTAAAACGTGTTATTATTATTTATCCATTAATGTATTTTTTCTCATTTAGTTGCCTTTTTATTAAATGAAACATCTAAATCCCCGTTGACTGTTTTCTTGTTCTTCAACGATACTTCAACTCAAGGGTGATAATGGTGGTGATGATGATGATGATAACAGTGATGACGATATTGATGATGATAATTTTGATTGATTGATTGATTGACTGAGTTCATATCTAAGTTAAGTTCAGATATGACATTAAATGGCATTGCCACTACATGTATAAATGTGACCGGAGTGTGCGCATCATGTCTTAGATGTCAGAAAACTGTATATCTCATTTAAAATTCCACTGCCAGGAGATTTGAGCAGTTACAGAAATTGGTCATGGCAACTTTTCATTATAAGGAGGATCAAATGTCTCGCAGTCAGTCAAAATGAGACACTTGTTGATTTTTCACAAAAGATTAACCAGACGGAGCGGAGGCTCCTGAATCCGTGCCGCTGTTACTCAAGCTGCCCGACTGTCCGCCATGTTGGTTTTCCTGTATACGATCAAGCAGCAATCTCTTAGTTGTTGCGGCAGGTCTCAGGGGAACCCTTGGTTAATCGGCAGACTGACCCCGGCCGAGAGATTAACCCTCAGGAGATGAGCAGGGCACGATACCTGCGCTCGGTACTTCCTAACTTCTATGCAAGCCAAGCAGTTAATTCTAGCCCCGTCCGGCAATAAATTACACGGACGACAGATGATTGTGTCTCTTGGGACATCAGGAATTCCATTGCAGGGAATTTCTTTGATTTTGATGCACTTTAATGTGCTGTTATTCATAGTCAAACGCTCACAGGAATTGGTGCAAATTTACAGTCTCTATTTCTCGCTATCTTTGCCCACCTCTTAGTAATGACTTCCTGAAATGACTATGTAATTCGGACTCTCGGATGATTGTAAAATTAATAAAAAAAAATTCCTGTAGACTCATTTGAACCTTAGAATTTTTTGTTTGCCATCTAATGTTGTTAACAATTCAAATACTTCTTAGTCCATGTAATAAAAAATGATTTAGAACATGTTAGTGTCAGTAACAGGTCAACATGAGGATTTCTTTATTTTCAAGGTTAAAAATGTGATACTCTGAGTACTAAATGCTAAGTCTATGTTAGAAAAGAACAATAATTATATATACATTTTTTATATATTCTTTGGTCATAGATTTGCTGGAAACAATAAATAAATTTGGAATACTTAGAATATCTTGACAAATTGTATCCGATTTGTAGAGCAGATATATAAGATTAGAGAGGCCAACAAAATTTGAAACATTTATTCTTGCATACGTTTTGGAATGGATTTGGCACCATATTTCAAAATCAACAAAGGTAATATAGATATCCATCAACATGCATCAAATGTGTGCAGCAAAACAATGTACGTTCCCAACAAAGCAGGTTTCTGTGATCAATACCGAGGAAGGATCTTCAATCGAAATATTCTGTTGCAGGCTGGATGGATATCATGCAAATAGATAAAGTTGCAACAGGGGCGAATAGTTCTCATTATCTGCTCCCTGATTTTGATTCCATATCAAAAACGTTGGATAATATCATAACCCTGAGCTCTACGCATTACAAGCAGATACAAGTAGCTACTTCACTGCCTCCCCCTTCCTCCTTTTCTCAATCCGCTTCCCCCTCCCACCTCCCCCCCCACACACACACACTAGCAACCAATACCAATACAGAAGGAACATCATTCGAAACAGGCCAATATTTTGCCAATCAAACATTTCACAACTGTCAATAATTCTGCAGAGCAAACGTCAATGCTGTAAGTAAGTTCAATTAAAGAAATTCTTAACAATCTGACAATAGCATTGAAATAACTCCAGTAAATCGGGACAAATCCGAACAAATTTGGGTGATTTAGAAACCTCATTATGTGGAGCTTTTAATCTTTAAAACAAAAATGTCTCTCATGGTTCCAATTTTTGGTGATGAAGAGAAAACAACGGAAGAGTTAAGATTTTCCGTTACACCAATAGGCAGCGCGTACTCTGTCACAGGAAAACCAACATGGAGGCCGCCCAGCCCCCTGGCATGACCTTTGTGTGACGTCACACTAAGACAGCGCCCCGTCTGCAGTTAGTCTGTGCAACCCACGAACTCTGTCGTGATGAAACCTCACATCCCTCCCGCCCGCTGATTACGTGGTTTCATCAGGACAAAAATAATGTAATGAAACCTCACATCCCACCGCATAGCCATATAAATTGTATAAAAGTGATTTCTTAGTAGTGACCAAGTTCGAAAGGTGTTTTCAATTATCTGTAGCAATTTTCATTCGTATACGCCTTCAGGTTTTTGTCCCTACAAAATATATGTCTCACGCCCAGGAGAAATGAGACGCAAGTCGCTGGGCTAGAACGGGAGAAATTGGGCTTTGAATGTGATGAGGGACGTCAAACATCGATTTTTTTTTTTTAATCGGAGAAATCGAAAGTACATTGATTTCTGTCCAAGACAAGATCGGTCTTATCCTCGATTAAAAAAAATTGAAGTCGGGTTTTTAGAGGTGGGTACGTAGATGTCTATATTCGACCGTTCATTTAAACGATTTTCTCAGAATTTCGGTCATTGCTTGGGGTCCCTCCCTGTCTCTATAAACTGCAATATCTCTGGCTAGAATACAGCTGGCTCAGAACTTTTCTCACCATCTGAAAAGGTAAAATACGCTATCACAATATACCAAAAGGTTCATATGGTGAAAAATCGACATATGTCTCATTTTGACTGACTGCGAGACATATATATATAAAGTTCGAATTAAGTATTTTACTATGAACCTGCAACAAAACCCATAAAAGACGTATTGACTCGAAAACTACTGAAGGTATCCATATGGAATTTGACACACAATATTATTGAATAAAACCTGTGTTTCTACTCATATACAGCCAAATGAAACATAGTATGTTTGACAGTATCCTAAAAAGGCAATAATAATTGAACAGTCAACTGACGACAGTGTTTGATCCAAACTGTACGTTCGACAGAACCACTCGTTCAAAACACCAAACAGGCTTTTTTTCTTCAGTAACATTCACTATAAACATCTACAAGGCCAATCTTGAGGTGCGCACGCTTGTCTTACACTTTTGGTCGGGTGGCGGTATCGGCTTCATCTATATTTAGATAATCTTCCACGAAATCCCTCGGTTTCTTCTAGTATATATACATTTAAAAACAGAAAACGTTTGAGGTTAAATCTAAAACATCTTAAAAAAAAAAAATCCAACTACAGAGATCATACATTAAACCTCTTCCCATTTCAAACGAAAAATTTCATGACCGTCAATTTTGAAACTATTCTGCACGACCCAAAATCAGTCTTTCCTCAATAATTTGCCTCATCTTGTAAACATAACCTTTACACCATTCATGGCCTATTCCGACGATTAAGAATTCAACCTCGACGCTGACTGATGATGGTGAATGAAAAGTTTGCTAGGCTCATTGCATTATTTATTTACAAAACATTTTGTTTTAACAATTGTTGTCTAAAATTCAAACCTTTCCTACATATTTTCTAGTAAATGAAAAAAAAAATCTGTCTCTTGAATTAGATTTCTTTTTTAACAATTATTCTTCACACCTAAAAAAGGGGGCAACTAGAGCATTTCTTCGTTATCGTTTTTGTATAATATTCTTTAAATATCTTTCACTAATGCTAAAGTAGCCAAAATACTTCAAGAGAATGGGGGAATATAGTTATTATAAAGTAAGGGTGAAGATCCCAGAAGGGAACCCACGGCCTCCGTGGGAGATAGTTTAAATTTTATTTTAGTCCAGCGAGTTAAAGTACATGGCAAGCGTGCCCATCTCGATGTTGATATTTTGGTTGATTAAACTGAATGTTACTCAAAGAAAACGTATCTTGAACCTATCATACTATCGAAAATAAATTCGGATCAAGCAGCCTCGAGAGTTTACTTTTCAATAACTATCACATTTGTAGAATAACGTCAAATATAATAAGCTTTTTTTCCGGCTTCTGTACATAGAAACACAGGTCCATATGCAACAATGTTGTGTACCAAATTTCATACTGATCCATTCAGCAGTTTTCGAGTCCATAAGCCTATTGTGGGTTTGTTGTAGATTTATGGTATATGTATATTTTTGAACATTTTAAATTTAAAAAAAAAATAAACAGGTGATGACTACTTTGTTGTGGTAAATCAGAATATTCCCTTCATTCACTACGATGATGAGGCCACTGAACAGACAAAAGTACAGCAATTCACCAGCAACTGCTATGGATTAGACTAAATGGCGCCAGAAATAATTTGAGATCAGGATACTGCACTGAATTCCACTTGCAAAAAAGTATGGACACATGCCTTGACTGGACCTCAATGCCAAGCAGTAAAAAGTTCAATCATTGTAATTAATGTTGTTTTTAAACTGGTATCGTAATATCAAGATAATGAAATTATACAAATGAAGAATCTGCAGTTTGATTGATATGTCTCATATATGGTATGCCAACCTTAGTTACAATTTATGATATTCTCGGATTTAAAAAAAGAAAATGAGTATATTATATATTTTTAAAAATGTTTTGTGAATTGATTTACCCCAGTTTATTTCTTCTTTGTTTGTTTGTTTCAAGCCAGCAAAGATGGCGTCTTGATTGATCGATTGGTGGATAGACAGTTCACCGAGATTTGGTGCCGGAGAGTGCAAGACACATAGGCCGGCTGCTTGCAAAGTAATACAGACAAGCTATTCCTACAAGACAGGGTAATTTGCTGTTAGATGTTTTAGTTCCTTGTCAGGTAAGTAAATTTTGGTTGGTGTTTTTGAGCGAATGAGTTTAACTTGGAGCAATTATTTTTATAGGACATAGTTGATTTAGTCATGTAAAATTTGTATCAGTTTGCATCATTTAAATGCAGAACACATTTTTCACCACTACCCAGTTGCACATATGTAGAAAATATTTAATTCTCATTTAATTTCTTTTTAAATGGTGCAGGTATCAGTTAAAAAAAAAAGTTTTATTTTCTTTGTCTTTTACTACTTTTATCATATCCAGGGACAAGTTCTATGCCGTGATCCCCTGCGTGAGCCCGGGGTTTGTAAGTAGGTTCTCTGCTTCCATCTGCAGGCGGTGTAAGCCTGTCATCTGTGGAGTGTCTCCCATGGAGTGTATCTTACCGTGTTTGACACAATGTAGCCGTTATCGTGCTGATGTGTCGCTAAACCTCAACACAACAACAACACAACACAACTATGCCGTGAAAAAGAACGTCAAGGAAAAAAAGGGCCACAGAAAGAACTAAAGGCACCGAGGCTTGGAGGAATCATCAACTGGCAGCAGAAGATTTGCAGCGAAATGTTCTGTTCCTGCAGTCATATGCAGAGGACCGTGACCTTGGACTGCCGGACAGAGTGCAGGGTTTCACGCAAGCCGTCATTCCGATGCTGTTTTACAGCCACACAAACTACTTTGTCCATCAGCTGTTTGTGCTCATCGGCTGGTTCGATATGATATGATTATTCTAAAATTGGTTGAATAAGAGTGAGGCTGTTATTTTTTAACATTTGTTTTAACAATAATACTCAGTGAGAGTCAGTTATCTAGTTTACACTAAGTATAGTAGTAAATGGAACTCAGAAACAAAAATTAGCGTTCAGGCAATGAAGTGCATTTTCTACATTCTGATTATCGTTTACCTTCAATACTTGTTGCAGCTTATCTTTGCCACTAGAGAGGCATACCTTGCCACCACATTTATTAAAGGTTGCCATCTTGTTATTATAATCTTCATATTATTCAGATTTTAAATGATCTTCTAATCCAAAGTTTGGATACAATCTTTTTGTTCTCTTAAACTTTATGTTTTCTCGTTTCAATGTCAATCTTGCCTTTTCTGACAGTGCTCTCTTTGTCAGTCTGCTTGAATTAATATTGCAAAATTGCTGCTACAGCCGTCTGTGACTCCAGCTTTTAATTCGATATACTTCTAAGTCAGTAAAGTGAGTCAAGCTAATTAAGCAGTGTTATCCACAGGCCAGTCACTGTATCTTAATCGGCTTCCACTTCTGCTCATCAAACTGAAATTACACTATACGTGGTCAATAATTTAAGCATAATTTGATACACATGGTAAAAATCATTTCAAGATGTACAGAATCTTATTTGGAAATGCCAGAGCTGTTGTTTCATACATAATATGACGATGGAAACACAGTGTTGCTCAGGAAAAATTCCTTTTGAATGTCACTGAACTTGGGCCTTTTCTCGCTGAATTCCACCGCAATAACAAGTGACCCATGGCCTCTTTAATTTCAAATACCTCGACTTCTATAAACATGGAACATTTTTTTTTCACCAACAGATAGCAAAGTGAATAAGCTTTACTTTGGTAGTAGTAACTTGATGTGTCTAAAAATTGACGAACGAATGATTTCATCGTTGGGAGTTCTAGTATCGAAACACTTCTATGTGGCGCACATATTCAAAATTCGAAATCATTTGGTTCAAAAACAAAATTTGAAAAGAAACAGAAAAGAAACAAAAGAATAATACTTGGGGGAAAAAGAGATATAAGTATATTTTGAGAAAATCGCAATTGGCCGTTTTTAAAGTTTCTCTACAGTTCCTTAGTGTTGCCATGTTGGTGCCGTTTGGTTGCATACGGCTGATGTTTCTGGCTCTCATATCAGAAGAAGTCAAAGTGTCTAACAATAGCAAAAAAACTCGACTTTGATATTTTGATCTTAAAATCTTATTTTGAGCACCTGCATCCCTGCCCTTTGCCGTCTTCCTTAAATCACTGCTATTCCCCACCTGCACTGTCCCGCCCACTGTAAGCGAAAGAACCCACATCCATCTTTCTCTTTACCACAAGCAATCAGATGCACACATGGAGTTACAAAAAGAAACAAATGACATGTGTACGCCTTCTCATCGCTATTCATCTGCCACACATCAGCTTACAGGGCCGATGAAAAAATGTACGTTACTGTTGTACAAATCTAGTCATGTTGAAACTTAAGATCAAAGGGAACCGTGAGGTTTTCCAACCTTAGTTACAATTAATGGTTGGTGATGGGCAAGTTACGTCATATGGACGTCTTTCAACCTCCTTGTGAAGGTTATCTCGGTGGGCTAGTGATGAAAACGTATGTTTTCTGAAAATGAGAGAAAGAGTATAACATGACAATTTCAAATTATTTCATAGAAAATATACTGACAGGAAAACAGAAAAAAAAAAAGTTCGTACATAATAATGTCATCTTGGTTTGTTTTTCTTTTTAATTGCAAATAATTATGATCAAGTTCAATATAAAGAGCATTGGTCTAATTGTGACGTATTTAGTTGGAACTTTATACACATATATTTTTTTATTACAATATTAAAAAATCATTGAAGTAGCTTCGAACCCCCCTCTCCCCTCATCCCTCCCCTCTCCCCCTCTCTCTTTAGTTACCCTTAGAAAAAGATTGTAATCCCATGGCCTTTTTCTTTTCTTTTTTTTTTTTTAAACCCAAACCCTGCCCCATAGCCATCTCCTCGTTATTAAATCGAAAAACCATTTAATTTTTTTATTGTGGTTCCTAGAGAAAAAAAAAAAGAAAAAAAATGAGGTGTCTTCGCAGTCCACCTATCGACCACGAACAGAGAATGTGTTCAGAGTCAACCAGTTTCCGGAAATCGACCGTCTCTAATTTCAGTTTCATTTAAATCAGTGCACATCACCACATCTGTGCAGCAGCGTGCCTAAGTTTGACCCCATACCATTAACTCGGCCAGATTCAAGAGGTCAGATAACGGTTCACAGCCGGCTCACCGGCATCGCGCGCTTATAACTTCGGCAGTACCCAAATGTCTTGTATTTAATATCGGTAGTGGCACAAATGCAGAGATAATCATCTCTCTGGAAGTTGAAAGACGTACAGTCACCTTAACCGTGGCATAAACACTGGCTCCTCCGGGCATGTTTCTGATTTCCATACTGATTTTACATACATGTACATAATTACTCTTTCTTCACTTCTTGTCCTCAGGAATTCTCCATTCATACTAATGACACTGTATTTTACATGCATCACATTTTGTCCATTATAGAACCATCATTCTTGGCCTTATCTTGTAGAACAAGATGCTACCAGCTTCTATCACGAGATGGCAATATCGAAATGGTGTGATGCATGTGTCATCAATCTAGATCTACATTTTAAATAGGGGCACAACATTGTCACTGTAGCGGCCACATATGTACACGAGCCAAAACCACATATAATTTGAAACCAGTAAGGAATCATGCCTAGAAGCTAGTTCTAGACAGAATACCACAGTACAGTAGAGATCTAGAGTAAAATAAATTTCCTAGATTTTAGAATCTAGCTAAACGTATCTAAGTGTAGAAGGCCTTCCATGTTGGCAAGTATATACCATACATGTGTGTCTTCACAGAGTTCGTGATGAAGGAGGAATCGATTATAGACACACATGTAATTTAATCGGATGCACCTATCACAAATGAAGACAGTGAACCCTCATTTTTCACTATCTTCAACACTGGCATATTGCCGGAGAATATATGTCTTTGGTTATTAGTTTTGCTTCCATTAGAGATCGATAATCACTGATCAAATGTATCACTGTAAGTATAAGGAGATAGTCTTAAAACAGAAAGGGGTACTTTGTCAAATTTTGGCATCTGTAACCGGATGCGCCTATCACAAATGAACACAGTGAACAATCATTTTTCACTATCTTCAACACTGTTATATTGCATGAGAATGGATGCCTTTGGTTATTAATTTTGCTTCCATTAGATATCGATATTCACCGATCAAATGTATCAGTGTATGTGTAAGGAGATAGTATTAAAACGGAAAAGGGTACTTTGTCAAATTTTGGCATCTTTAATCGGATGCGCCCATCACAAATGAAGACAATAAACCCACATGCGCAAATCACAAATGAAGATAGTGAACCCTCATTTTTCACTATCTTCAACACTGATATATTGCCTGACAATATATGTCTTTGGTTATTAGTTTTGCTTCCATTAGAGATCGATAATCACTGATCAAATGTATCAGTGTAAGTATAAGGAGTTAGTCTTAAAATAGAAAGGGGTACTTTGTCAAATTTCGGCATCTTTAATCGGATGCACCAATGACAAATGAAGACAATAAACCCTCATTTTTCACTGTCTTCAACACTGGTATATTGCCTGAGAATATATGCCTTTGGTTATTAGTTTTGCTTCCATTAGAGATCGATAGTCACTGATCAAATGTATCAGTGTAAGTGTAAGGAGATAGTCTTCAAAAGGAAAGAGGTACTTTGTCAAATTTTGGAATCTTTAATCGAATACGCCCATCACAAATGAAGATAATAGAC
>JBCEWB010180685.1:0-25202 GCA_039654565.1 Peronia peronii
TCTAGAATGAACTTCCACGTCCTATAAATAGTAAAACTTTCTTTTATTTCTGCTATTTCAGAGCTTAGTTGTGGACTATATGCCACAGTAAAGGTAAAAAAAACTCTTAGTTTGAACAGAAAGCGATATGGGGACCACATATAGGCCCCCAAGAACCCGGAAGTCGCTCTATTGGAGCCCTTATAATTATGGAGGGTAGGGAACAAAATTCGAGAAAAAATAAGCCCAGGAAGCCAGGAAGAGGCAATAAAAGACACAGAAGTCATGAAGAGAGGGCTAGTATGTAAGAAATGGTGCTTCGAGGCCAAAAGCCGAATAAAAAATTGTCCATGTCAATTTTTCCGTGAAAAAAAACCTTTAAACGCGTTTTTCTCAAAACCCGGTTTTTTATCAGTATTTTGCTATCTACTTTTTTCTTTTTGAACCGATTCTAACCAAATTTGGCACACATCATGTTCACAACAAAACTAAAAAACAACGTTTGTGCGTCTCATTCTGTTTGTAAGTTTTAGAGAAAAATGGGTTTTAGTATGAAAAAATGGCGAAATTTGAAATTTCGCTACATGTCATTTTCAAAAATTTCTAGAAAATTTTCTATCTCATACAAAGGGCTAAAAATATGTAGCTATTTAGATATTATATGGAAAAAGACGTTCACAAAGTTTTGTCCGGTTTTGTTAAAATTTGACGGACTAGATAGATTTTGAAATTAGCCATTTTAGAGATGCCAAATCCAAGATGGCGGCGTTGCCATGGCAACTTTTTGAAAAAGTCGATTTTTTTTTCTCTGTTTTCCTCTAATCTGAACATGCCGAATGCGATGGACAAGGTTAAAATATCCTATCTTTAATAAGAAAAAAAAAATCACCTTCAATAGTCAGACAGGATATAACTGACTATATAATATCAATAAAAATTTCTTTGACTACCAAAGACAACACAGATGTGTTACTGGATGCATATTTGGTAATAACATCCAAAATAATGAGATATTTTGAGGTCCGTCATGTGACCGAGGAATAATTGTAGCTCACACGGTGATTTGTGAACATGTTGTGCGCATGCTAGACAGTTCCTGACGAAAATGAGCATTTATACATGTTCACTCCATATTAAACAAACGTATGTGAGCAACATAGCATTTAACAGCCTGTATGCGAGATGAACTTACCCTATACAAGAGTGTAACATGGTGAACAAAGGATAACCTTTCTGCAATAGTGCCAGCTTTAAATCCTACCAAAATCTGCAACCTTCTTATTACAAAACTTTGAACTTTATCTGTTGCATTTGGCCCAGATATCTCTTTTAAGAGGATGGTTTTTAAGTAAATAAAGTTGGGGTAAAAACCAAAAGAAACGAAGATAGGGAGAAGCTGCAGTGAGAAAAACAGGTAGAAGATGAAGGATTTTCGAAATAAAAACCTCACCAACGCCAGTAACTAGATACGAGTAGCATATTCAGTATTTTGTTTAGTTAGCCTTTGACGTAGAAAAGGGTCACACAATTTTATTAAGAAATTCCTTAAATCTCAAGTCTTCTGGTTAACCCCTCACTCTTCATCTTTACTGAGTACGAAAAGTTAAAGTCATCTCCGTTAGAAAGGGTAACAAACTAGAGAGAGAGAGAGAGAGAGAGAGAGATTGAGAAAGAGTGAAAGAGAGAGAAAGAAAGAAAGAGATAAACAAGGAAAAGGAAAACATTTTTGAAAGCTTAATAGAATCTTCCGTGTCCATATCCTGTTCATCAAAAGTGATACGCAAATTGATTTCTCCCTGAAAAATTTGTTCGAGAAGAGAGAAAATATTACTTTTGTGTTTCCGTTATAATTACATAGCAGTAAAATGCAGTTGTTAGACAGTGAAATAGTGCGATTAAGTGTATTTTACTACTGGGGAAAATTATATTTCAGTAGGTAAAGAAATAATAAAATTGCAATGAAAAAGGTGTAGGTTAAGACACGTTAGCAGAGAAGCAATATCTAATCAGCTAAAGTGACCACAGGTTACCATACAATAAGTACTGTCAACAGAAAAATACCAATGGATACATTATGCCAGAAATTCCAAAATTTCACCCACTCGAAAGAAAGGCCTTTATGAAGATATATTGACAAACTGTGCTAGTTCAGTGAAACTGGCAAAAAGTTAATGTTAAAGGCAACTATTATTTCTGAAAGGAAAAGCAAAGAAAGAAAAAAAAAACACACACACAAAAAAAATAGCACTCTGTAGCCCACTTAAAGAGTAGTTTTATTAAGCTGACTGACGAGCCAAGACAGACCCAGTGGTTATTCCAAAGAATCTCCTTGGCGATCGTAAGAAGTAATGCCTTCTTATTATCACATTAGCGAGGCAGTCGTCGCTGTCGCCCGAAACCGATCAACTCCTGTGAAGTTACGTCTACTTTCATGAAATACATTGGCTGATCTCCTGTCTTGCATTGAACTATGTTGTCTTTGGAAAAGGCTAACTTTCTCTGCTCAAAATTCTCGAATTTGGACTTCTTCCTCATTTAACCTGTATTAGAATGCATTTCATAATTACAGTAATAGGACTTTGAATGGTAACAGGACTTTAAAAGCCACTTTGATATTGCTAGATTGATAAGAATTTGAACACCTTGCATATGACTGCTGTTGTAATGTCTATTTCACTTATTTTGTTTGAGAATAAGCTGTGTGTGCATATTATTTTATACCGTGGAATGTAGAACATGATACGCACACCAAATTTCGGTACTCAAAGTTCATTATCTACATCGATTGCAATCATCTGAGGTGTCAGCCTAGATAAGGTGAGCATGGCTTGCTGTTTCAACTGCAGCTGGTTCTTAGTATTAATATGGCAAATCCTCCCAGAGTACAATACCATGTGCATTCCTAAAATGCTTGGAACTGCACTTGAGTCTGATTTCATAAATATAGGAAGGACGCAAGAGTTGTAGACGGAGCTTAGTGGGCCTTCAGCTTCTCGGGCAGACTACTTCTGATGTTTCTGATCCTTTCCTGTTACACACAAAATTATAATGAACTTTAAAAAAGTGTCTTTAAACAGTGTCTGAATTTGATACTTAATACCCTTCCCCCCTCCTCCCCCCCCCCCTCAACTATACACACAAGAAGTATTTTTAAACTAAGTGAACATGGCGGTTTTACCTGTCAAGACCACTCCAGAATCCAAATATCATTTGTCCAGCCCTGTTACACAAGGGTTGTTGAATAAGCAGTGTAACAGGAAAAACATCACTTTTGCGCACTTTGCATGAAACTTACACCATGAGAAATTCCCCCCAAAAATCATGGTATAAGGGGAATGTTTTCTTCTTCTTATAATAATTTTATCTTTTTTATTATTTTCTTTAAAGGCACGAAGGCAAGTGATTTTTATCCCTTTTTTATGCTGTTTGTTCAACATTGTGTCTGATAACGGGAAGTTACGGGACTGATCAAAATGATCTCTCTTTTAAGTGACCTCTTGGTTTGCAAGCTAATCTTCCTTGATTCATTTACATCCTTCATTTCAAACCTCAAGCTTACTATAATTGCGATTGTTCTGTTGGAAAAGCAGGTTACACATGCATTACAGGCTGGAGTCCCTTCCGTTCGTGTCGTTAATGCCGGTGTTACTTTATGATGGCCACGATTCCTTTTCGGCGTCAAATGATACATTGTGTCTTTGTTTGCTTGTTTGTCTTTTTTTTTTCAACATCGATTTTAGTTCCACTCAGGAAGAGTTTCGTGTGTTGTTATCTAGGCATCAATATAATATATACAGCTTTGTCTCAAATGCATTTGTTTAAAGTGTGGCCAGACTTGTATAAGCAGTGTCAGGTTCGGACAACCAAACAATATAATTATACATGTCTACATTTTCGATAACGGCATGCATGCTTTGTATAAATAAGTAGAATGGGGTAAATATCACTAATTCATAAAGCTTGCTACTTTCTCTATTATTTGATAAATGATAAATATTTAGATTTCACACATAAGGAAATGTATCTTTTTTTCTTCCTATTTGCCTAAGTTATTGTCAGTGATAAGCTGCCTCCCCTTTATTGTTTGTCACTCAGGACAAAATGTCCACATATAAACAAAACTGGTAGTCGTATTCAGTTGGTTTTTAGTCAGGCACCTATGTGTCTAGAATCTGATTATCAGATTTATTCTGATGTTAGTTATCGGTAGATAGTGCGTCCTAAATATAAAATGATACTTACTCTTATGAGAAATTAACATTCTGTATCAAATTTTTTGATGCCAGTGAATGCAATTACCCAAATGTATAATATTCCATGTTAAAGCACATGATTTTTAATTTTAAAATGACTCTTACTTCATTTGCATACATTAATTTGCTTTCTCAGCGCGCAGGCTTCACCTGAAACCATGCACATAAATTGGTGCGGTAAATATGACGGGGAAAAAAGCCTGAAAATTACATTTATCTAGGGTGAAAGGATTGTGAGAAAAGTAAGCAACCAAATATTATAGTAATAGACTGGCTGTTTGCGAACCGATGTCAATAAATTTCCAAAAGTGAAAAACAAATTTTATTGGTTTAAAAATAACGTATCAGAAATTTTTCTCTTTGAATCAATAATATTTGCATAGTTTATTCTATAATGTTGGCCAAAGGTACTCAAAAGAGTGTTAAGATATACTCCAACATCAGATACACAGATCCTGAGTGCTATTGATTAACCACAAAAAAAACCCAAACAAACAAATTCCGAGTAATTGTCAATCACGGGAAGCCTAGTTATGATTAAATAGTCTTGCTGACTTGCTTACGTCTTACACTTTCTCAGTTCTTCAAAAGTGGAGCAATGCCTTTAAAACTATTGTCATTTAATGCTTCATTCGTGCTTGATTAATGCAAGTGAATTCTTTAAAAATGACAGCTGAGTTGTCAGGCATTCCCTGTGATTGTCAATAAACAAAAGTCTGTAAAAGTTTCTGGAATCCGCTGCTGAAAAGAATATTTAAATGTTAATATGCCTATATAAATCGACTTTCAAGCTTTGGGGACTGATTTTTCCTCCTGCAGTTGAAGTCATTTTTGGAGGAAGGAACTCGGCGAAAAAAGTCTATAGTGTCATTTTAATACTTTTTCTCCAGTTATGCTCTAAACTCAACTGAGGAATAAATAGTTGAATAAATAGTTGTTAATCATGAAGTTGAAGATTGCAAACGATTTGTTACATATCGATGTCGTCATTCAGGCAACTTTACAGTCATACCATGGAATCTCCTTTCTGACAAATGTATTTTACCTGACATATTTTTGTTTTAAAGACAATGTCAATGAACTTGCGACATATTGGAGTCTCAATTTCTTGTACAGATTAATAATTTTCCCCAGGTGTTTTCTTCTGTTTTAATCAATTTTCATTTATTTTTTAAACAATGTACGCACTTCTCAAAACTGTTCTCCCTGACAGAAAACAAAATAATACTTGGATGTTCTCAGATTGTCAGATTGAGAAAATTGATCCTAGATGCTGATAATACATATATTTCCAGAACGGATCGAACAGTCTTTTTAACAAATGCAGTATGGATGTGGTTGAACCGAAGACTACCGACCATGTTATAGGCTTCAGATATCAGTTGGATTTTATCAGCGATGAAACTCGTAACATGTTTTTCTTACTTAATCATCTCATTCTGGCCGGTCCACTTTGTCTCTTCGGCATAGCAGCCAATATCATTAATATGATTGTCTTCAGGAGACAAGGACTGAACAAACCCATCAACATCAGCTTGTTTGCCCTCGCCTGTTCTGATCTCCTTGTCGTAATAACAGTGGAGTGGTATGTCATCTGTGTTAATCCACTGAGCGAATCATTAGTGGTCCTTCGTGAAACCTCGTATCTTTCTGCCGGGTGGCTTTATCCCTGTTTTGCGTCTATCAGCTGTTTGATCACTCTCAATATTACATTTGAGAGATGTCTATGTGTTGCTATACCCTTAAAGGTCAAAGAAATCATCACTGCCAATAGGACGAGATTCATTATAGTCTTGATCTACGTCACTTTGATCGCAGCCATTTTGCCAGAATATGCAACTCTATATTACGGATGGGCATATGACGCACAGACTAATACGACCGTTTTTGCATCATTTGGCAGAGAAAACAGAAGGCGTGTTGAAGGCGTGGTGTACATTACCTACGCAGTGGTGTCATTTATATGTTTTATCATTGTTATTCTTTTGACTGGTATACTGGTTAAGAATCTGAAACAGAAATCTAGATGGCGGGAGAGATTAATGTACCAATCTCAAAAGTCAGAAAATCTTACAGTTCGGGATAAAAGAGTTGCGATTATGATTACAACTGTAACAACCATCCTCATTGTTTGTCTTGCTCCAAGTGTTATTTGCCTGCTTGTTGGTTTTATTGCACCTGAATTCAAAAGGAGTGGTCAGTTTTCTAACGTGTATTTCACTTGCTGGTCATTCTGTGTATTATTCAATGCTATCAATGCATCTGTGAATATTTTTGTATATTATAGCATGAATTCTTCCTACAGGCAAACACTTCAACACTTCTTAAAAGAACACAGTAGCTTGAGGTAAAGAATTTGTATTTTTTTTTGCATAGAGTGTTATCCCTTCTCTGTGTCTTTATATGAAAGATTTAGATGAACAATAAAGCCAATGCCTTAAAGACATTTGCGCCCTTCACCACCAAGACAACTTGTACTTTCTGGGATAATGGAAAACAGCACTGAACAAAGGGGAACTCATCAGCATTCGGTTACAATTGGCCATCATACTGAGAAATTTAAATGTGGTGGAGCAGACCACAACGATACATCTTACTGTGTAATTTTGGGAAATAAAACACAATAGATTATATCAATACTATCAAAGAAATCACGGAGAAGACAGTTCTATAAATAATTTGATTGCCATCATACAGTAAAAAATAAATTGTACATGTTTTCTATATGTTATTTATAAAATCGCGATACAGTTTACTTGTATATCAAACTATGATATGTCTATTATAATGTTTCTCTCTTCCATGTTGCAAGATTTCGAAAGGTTACACAAATCATTTGTTTTATATGTTCTCGTGATTGTGATGAAAATTAGTGTTTTGATAATCCTCTCACCTCCTTTCATCAAGCAGAGAAATCTGGAGGTAAAAAAAAATAAATCTTGTGATTACAATTACAGTGTTCACCTACGGTCTCATTCCTCCGCTTTCAGTGATGCTCTGTTAGGCCTACATGAGATCCTCAAAGCAATCTGTGTGTCTACTTGACAACATTTCAGGAAGTACAGCCATGGAAAGTTTTGTTGTACTCCGATATATATCGTCATTTTTTCAGCACGCCTGCATTACTCAGTGATATATTTCCATGACAAGGAGATGCATATGTTGTAATTGAAGATCGTCTTAAATCATTATATGATTATGCGATGAAAGCGAAAGGAAGGTTGGCTGAAAATGTAATATGAAATACAGGTCATACCACAGATTTACACAAAGGGTTTGGGAGACAGTGTTTTGTGAGTGTGTTTGATTGAGCGTATGTATCTGTGTGTGCGTATCTGTGTGTGTGTGTGTGTTTATATGTGAGTAAGCGCTCAAATGTGAATGTGTGTGCTTGAGTTAGATTCTGGAAGAGACGAAGAAATGCGGAAAGAAAGAAGAATGGCGAGAAAGCTAGATAGAAAGAGAGAGAAAGAGATACAGAGCAGGAGAGAGAGAGAGAAAATGAAAGAGGAATAAAGTAAAAAGAAAAAGAAACAGGATAAGAAAGGACAGACTTTGATAGAAAACCAAAAAAAAAAAAAAAAATGGTTCGCTCAGGATGGACAAGCCAGGGCGAGACCATGTACCAAGGCAATTCAATGAGGTGAGGACAATGCATCCGATGGAGATCAGATGGTATAGCGAAGTAAAATTGCAACGTTTTATTCCATATAGCCAGAGAATGCATTCGGAGAGAAAACGACATAATAATCTACTGACAACATGGACTGTCTGCAAAAAAAAAAAAAAAAAAATCATAGATAGGCATGCATGAAAATTATATACAAATTTCGCTGACAACTAATTATATTCTAATTGGTCAACAGATGGTTTGACATGCCTCTATTCTCAATTTATCCCTCAGAAACCATTTTGATACTTCAGAAATATTCGTTGTTTCCCTACCTTTAAAAGAAATTATATTTCTTCTGAAATTCGTCAAAGCCTGTTTCGTTCTGATATTTCAAAATGAGTCTACTCTCTCCATTTTCTGTTAGTTATTGCTGTTATTCTTGTACCCATGTATATATGTGGGTACCAGTTTCCATTCTGACATTACAAAGTAAAATATACTGGGGTAACCTTCCCCAGATGATCCAATGTAAAACTTGTCAGTAGCTCCAACTTTCTTTCACACAGTTCTGTCTGTTTCTTCATTTTGTTTCATACGCCTAATTGAAGTGGGTGGTTTTCTTTCATTCTCTCTTTCTTCCTTTTTTTATTTCTTTCTTTTTTCGCAGTTTTTTTTTTTTTGATGTAGTGGAAACGAATCAAAGGAAAGGAAAGAAAGAAGAAAAAAAAGAGAAACATACAACTGAATGAGAAAAAATTTGAAAGAGTATAATTTCAGCAGCGCCTGTTATATGTCATTCTTTAAAATAAAATCAGATTTAGCAAGCCTTTCACCAGAGAACATTCTGACTGCAATTTAGGACCGAGATAATCTTGTTGCCAATATTGGAAGACTAAATACATACTTTAAAAACGGGAACGGGGGGGGGGACTAGAACACTTTATTTTACCATGATCGACCACAACCGAAATGCCAGGTTATTGTAACTGAATAATTGATTTCATTAGGTTGACCGCTTTAGTGAGTTGTCATAATGGTTATGCACAGGCTTGGTATTGTTCATTCATTGTTCCCGTGATGCTATCCATCGGTACTTATAGCAGTGGGCAAGTGCTTTAAATATAGCAATATCTATCATGGAAATTCTAGTAGAACCACTTGAGTGCATGTGCATCATTAGAATGCTTTGCTATAAAAATCACGATTGAAATGATTTGCATTTAAAAGCTATTGTTTAATTAGTTGGGGTTTTTTTCCAAGGGAAAGCTAGCTATAGAAAGCAACTTGAATTTCTTTGGTTCTTCAAAGAATAGGACTAACCATCTATACAGGCTCACAAATGACACTGTGATTTTGATTTAATAAAGCCCTCAGTATATCTGGCATTCTTTAAGATGAATGTCCTTAATAACAAAGCTGGAAACCCCTTTGTAATGGCCACAGTCATCTGTCTGTCAATATATTCAAAAACAGGCATGAGTGGTGTGTGGAATTCTTGTGAAAATTCTTCTTCTTCCCTAATTTCTTTTCCTGCGGGAGCTGTTATCTCTACGAGCCTTTACGGAATGCTCACTATCCAAGATGTTCCTCAGAGACTGATTAACTGAAAAACGTGTTAAGCATCATTGCATTGCTGCAACTTTTAGGATAATCACACCAACCCACAGAGGTCCTCGAAAACGACAGAAGCACGGTAACAGCAACAACAACACTAATAACAACGACAAAATGTATAAAATAAGCTTAATGTTTTTCCACTATCATTTAAAGATTCATAAGTTAAACCAGTGCGGGCTGAGCAAAATTACGATTTTGTTCCAATATGAGAACAATTTATGAGTATATAAATTATGTTCGCTAGACTGAGCCTATTAAGACATGGTGCCCTGCACTCCAGGCTTACATCATGCAAACGTCTAGGACCTAAAGAACCATATTTAGTACTGTGGTATTATTTCACACTGCTTTTATGAAATCTTCAAATGCCTAATTTGTTTGCCAATACGTCACTTGTAAAAGCTGGGCAGCGTAAAGTAAAACAATAATATCATGCGGATCACACAGAAGCTATACAGTCCACACTGTGTGAGAAGTGACATGCCCACACTGGCTATTCATTTGATAAAGAGTTGCAGAAGAAGGCCGCACATTTGATTCTATTAATCTCAGCCAAAACATCGGACGTCGCCACAATATTGACATTCTAGCTAGGAAGACGATGGCAGAAAGAGGATAATGAATACAAATCACACCAAAGATTCTAGACATCTTGATTTATTTTGTTTATCATTTTAATGATTTAATGATTTCTTTCTGAATAAATGAATATTGATCCAGTTGGCAGTTGTCATTCCTTACTTTGTGGTAATATTGTATGTAATACAGCTTCTGAGGTAGGCAAGTAGAAAATATGGATATTAATAGCTGATAGCTGAGTGTTTCTCCATCGTGGGTCCTGTGCGCTCTAAGTGGTGCAGTCGTATAAATACGTTGCTAATTGAGCATCATTATGTAGGTGAAGATTTCTATGGCATCGACAGGAGAAGCTGTTTTTACAGGAATGTCTTAAGAACGATATTGCGAGCCCACTTGTTTGACCGCTTCCAAGGAGAAGAGCAACGCGATCTCCTTACTGATTTCAGGCAAACTTGGTGGCCGAAAAATAATATCAGCCTGTTTTCTTGGTCTTGACTCTAGTCACTGAAGTTCGGAAAAGCCGTACAGAAATGTTATCTTCTTTTGTAATCCCATAACGTTTATTTCTTACAGTATTCGAGAAGGCAAACCTCCATCACAAAGAATTAATGAAACTGCAGCAACAGCTAAGAGCAACTGAATAGTTGCTGAAATATTTGTCTATAAGAAGAATTCGTTCTGTAATATACAAAGCTATTAACTGATGCATTAATAGCATAACACAATGTAGAGAATGACCAGCACACAAAATATATGTTAGAAAACTGACCGCCTCTTTTGAATTCCGGCACGATGAAGCCAACAAAAAGACAAATGGCACTTGGAGAGAGACAAACAGTCAGAACTGCTGTTATGCTTACAGCCATGACTGCAATTCTCTTGTCTCGTGTCGATACATTTTCTGATTGCTGGGGTCCTAAAATTAATTTCTTCCGCCACTTTGATGATTGTTTCAAATTTGTAATCAGTATAGCAGTCAAAAAGATCGCCATGAAGAAAAACAGAAATAGTAGAACTGCATTTACAATTAAAACCATGTCCTCAACTCGCCATCTGTTTTCTCTATGTAATAAGGCTAAAACAGTTTTGTTACGATGTACGTCAAATGCCCATCCGTAATATAACGTTGCATACTCTGGCAAGATGGCTGTGATCATAGAGGTGTAGGCTATAACTACCACCAGTTTTGTCCTTCTAGGAGTGATGACTTGTTTGAAATGTAAAGGCATAGTGACACACAAACATCTCTCAAGAGTAATATATAAAATGATCAAACAACTGATGTTACCAAAACACGTTATAGGCCACGAAACTGCAAGATACGAGGTTTCAAGAAGAACGACCACAGATTCAGTCAGTGGGTTCACACAAATGACGTGCCATTCTACACATATTGCGATAAGGAGATCAGAACAGGCTAGGGCAAACAAGCTGATGTTTGTGGTTTTGTTCAGTCCCTGCCTCCTAAAAACGATCAAGTTGATGACATTGGCTACTACACCGTACAGACAGATTGGGACTGTCAGAATTAAATAAGTGACAAACAGAAATATGTCACGAGTTTCATCGGAGATTAATTCCGACTGATCTCTCGAACTGATATCAACTTCTGCATGTTTAGGCCTAACTACATCCAAGCTGGTATTTTTCAATGACATCTTTCAGCACCTTTTGAAAATCCGGCCGATTTCAAATGTTTATTTGAGGTGAGCGGAAACTTGTGCAGTCTGTATTTCTTATTGAACATCAGCAAAAGTGGCAGACAAAGGTAGTAAAAGTTCATATTTTGTAGGCAAAGAAATGCTCTAGTATTTTACTGATTCTTCAGCACTGTACTGTTTAAACTGTGCTTACAGAATGGACATCCATGTTCCTGACGTAAAATGACTAGCATCACATAAATTGATGAAGCCATTCAAATGAATCACCCATACATTAAGAAATGGCCTCGGTCTCCTTCTGGCCACCATAGTGAGATTTAATGAAGACCAAGCCAGATCGAGGAAAATTATCAGAATGTCATCGGTGTTGTTTTCTGCCTGCTATGACTGATGAGATGAAACATAATGGTACCGTTCGTTACTTTGAATGTGCTTTTCTCCTCTGCAGATGTTGGCAAGAGGTTATATTTCGGCTTCAGTGAAGAAGAGCAATTATAACAATACGTCATTCAACAATTTTCAAACAAGCTGTATTAGGATTCATTACGTATTTAAACTTATCAATATTTCTTGTTATTTCTACAGATCACTTTTTTTAGAGTAAGACGGCTGTAAAATTGCAAGGCTCGGTTAAGCTTCATTGCAAGCAAATGTTTATGAGACATTGATAAGGTCTGTCGGATATGATTATTAATCAAAAGGTATTTTCGGATACTTGTGACTAACCCTACCTGCTTTTCAGTATAAAAGTATATTTTGATAGCCTTAAAAGGCACTCCCCCATTAAGGAGTATTATTATTTATTCTACTTAAAGATGCGATCGCCCATAACATCATTAGATTTTCTGTATGTATGTCTGATCTTTAATTGTCATCTCTCTTTTTTTAAAGTCTGGAACAATCTATGCAAGCAGTACTAGAATAGAACAATGCAAATTTTTTTTACATGGTCGATCACGGCCTGTATGTTCAGTTTAAACACCAATGGAATGTGGCAAAAATTACAGCACTAATCTATGGAAATTCTTTCTCCGTGTAATATTTGCCGAACATAATATTATCTTATTTGATTTTCATATAACGTGAGATGCTTTCTTTTCCCATTTGCTGAAATAAATGTCCAGAACAAAGTCTATCTAACAGTTCTGTTTGTTAGATATCTCAAGCAAAATGTCTGCATATATGCATAACTACTTTCCTGTCTAGCCATTCATGTCAAGAACAATTACATAAATTTGAGTTTAGGTGATGTAATGTTTACCTTGGCCACGCATCATGTATCAAATATTGTTTTTCTCAATGATCAACTGTATCTATGCTTCTTTGTCAGACAATTTCTAGGTTTTATTTGCCATGATCTGTTTATTAAAATGTGCAAGATTCTAAGAAAATACAAATTACAACAATTAATATTAAAGACTCCTATACCATTTGTATGTTTTCTGTCTCTGCCTTAACCTTTCACATAAAACACTGCATATTGTTAAAGCTGATGAGGTAAATATTTTTTATATGAAAGAATAAATCGTAAAACATTTACAAATATCATTTAAGTCACTTCAGGGCCAAACTGTGGCATGAGGTTAGCATTGAGGAGTAATAAGTGTTTGCTGACCAAATTTTAATTTTCCAAAAATCTAAAACCTACATAAACACAAAAAGGCAAATGTCTTGTGAAAACGGAATGTAACAGAATAATTTATCATTTCATGCCTGTCAATACTAAACAAGAGACTGTTAAATAATTCTCCAACAAATGCATTCCCAAATATGGTCTTATTCCTAGAATGGTTTTGCTCATTGTTGGAGCAATACTTTACGCACACTCCAGCTAAAAATGTTATAATATAGTGCAGGCATAGCATACAGAAGGAAGAATGAGCAGGTAGGTTTCTATAGCTAAAATAATAGTGGCAATATGGACATAATAATCAGCATTTTTAAACTGATTGTGGTCCCATACTTTGTTGTTCAATTTTGTCAATCCCCAGGCAGCTTTAACAGTGCTACATTCTGGTGTGGCAGACAATACTGAGAGACTCACATCTAGATATGAGTAAGTTAAGTCGGTGAAAATGATTTTTCTAGGATATCTTCAGAATAAACGAAGGCATCGTAATAAATTTATAACCGTTTACACAAGCTATGGACCACAAGACGTTTCCTACAGCTTGATCACTAGTATAATCTGAAACACAACTTTTATGAGTGGACTTACTGAGGTATGGCTCGACAACGGTATGCATGCTCTGTATGAATAAGTAGAATACGATAAATATCACAGCACTACTTCAAAGAGCTTCTGTTTTATCTTTTGATAAATACACATTATTTAGATTTCATTCAACGAAATGTGCCCTTTTCTTTTCCTCCTTTTTGCCTGAGTTATTGTCATCAATAAAACGCCTCCCCTTTTTTGTTTTTTACTCAGGGAAAAATGTCCACATATAAACAAAACAGCCAGTCATGTTTGGCTGTTGTTGTTGTTTTTTAACTAGCACCTAGGTGACTACAGTTTGTTTGTCTTGATATTTACTCTGATGTTAGTTGTCGGTAGATACTCCGTTCTAAATCTGTATAAAATGATACTTATACCTTGATGAGAAATAACATTCTGTATCAATTATTTTGATGCCAGTGAAGGCACTTAGGTATGTTTTGCTCTGTACTTAAAATTTATAATATCCCATGTTAGTACACATGATTATCAATTCTAAATGAACCTTACTTTATCTGTTTACATTTGTTTTTGCAGCCCGCAGTCCTTACCTGAACAATGCCCATAAGCTTAAATTGGTGCGGTAAACATGACCTTAAAAAAGGCTCAAAATTATATTCATCAAGTGATTTAAAGTACCAGATTGTAACGAAAAGCAAGCAGCCATGTAGCAAAGACTAACAAAATAAATCTCCAAAAATCAGAAGCTTCAATGATATTGATTCTCAAAATAACGTATGAGAACTTACTCTCCTTGAATCAATGAGTTACATAGTCCTTCAATTATTTTCGCCAGACTGTTATGGTATTCCCCATATCAAATAGACAGGTGCTGGGTGCCATTGACTTTTTTCAAAAAAACATTTCTAGATCAATTATTAGTTACGGAAGGCCTGCTTAAGACTTGCTTGCGTCTTACACTCTCTCCGTTCTATAAAAGTGGAGAAACAATTAAAATTCAATTTCAGCACGTTTTTTTTCTAAAGAATTGTCATTTAAACACCTCAGACTTTTTTCATGACTTAAGCTTGTAACAGCAAAATCAGTCTCAGCAGCCTGAAGTCGATGTATATAGGCTTATCAATGTTTTAATGCATTTCTGAACAGCGAATTCCAGAAACTGTGACAGAGTTTGTTTTTTGGCAAAGACAAGGAATATGTGACAGCTGTCATTAATAACGAATTCTTTTGTATCAGTCAAACATGAACAAAGCATTAAGCTTTTTTCCAGTTATTCTCTAAAGTCACGTCTGCTGAAGTGCACAGGAAAATAAAAACTAATGTATAATAAATGTTTTAGTCAATATTTCGGGTTCAACATTACAAACCCTTTGTTGCGTATCACTCTCGTCACTTTTTTTTCAGGCAACCTTGCAGTAATACCATAGAATCTTCTTTTACACCTAATATATATTTCGCTCTGGCATAGTTTTAGAAGACAATGTCGATGAATCTGTAAGGTAATGGAGTCTTACTTTGCTAAGCAGATGCCCGATGCTTTTATGTAATATACGTACCTCACAAACTATTATTCCGTAGGAGAGAACAAAATAATGCCGTGTCTAATATCCTCAGACTGAGAACATTGATGGCAAGTGCTTGGTAGTGTGTATGTATATTTTTAAAAAAATAGTGGAAGATCTTTTTAACAAATGCAGCATGGATGTGGCTGAATCAAAGTCTATTGCGCCTGTTGTAGGTTTCAAATATCAGTCTGATTTGATCAGCGACGAAATTCGTAACATGTTTGCCCTACTTAATCATCTCATTCTAGCCGGTCCACTTTGTCTCTTTGGCAAAGCAATCAATATCATTAACATGACTGTCTTTAAAAAAAAACAACAACAAAAGAAAACAAACACGAAAACCTCTTGTGAATACAATGACATTCTTCACCTACGATCTCACTCCTCCGATTTCAGGGAGGACTTGCTGGGCCTACATGAGATCCTCAAAGCAATCTGTATAATTATCTACTCGACACCATTTCAGGAAATATAGTTATAGACAGATTTATTGTACTCTGATATTGTCTTTTTTTCAGTACGCCAACATTACCCAGTGATATGTTTCCATAATAAGGCAATGCATATGTTGTAATAGAAGATCGTCGTCAATCATTATTAGATATATCCCATAAAAGCGAAAGAAGGGCTAACTGAAAAAAAATTACTAAATACATGTGAGTGATAACACAAATTTACACGAAGGGTTTGGGAGACAATATTTGTGTGAATGTGCTTGATTGAGCGTGTGTATTTGTGTGTGCATGTCTGTGTGTGTATTTATGTATAGTGAGCGCTCACATATGTGTGTGTATGGATAGATTATGGAAGAGACGAAGAAATGCGGAAAGAAAGAAGAATGACGAGAAAGCTAGAAAGAAAGAGAGAGAAGGAGATGCTGAGCAGGAGGGAGAGGGGGCGAGAAAATGAAAAAGGAATAAAGCAAAAGAAAAAGAAACATCATGAGAAATGAGAGACTTTAATAGAAAACCAAAAATGCAACGGGGACAGGCCAGGGCGAGACCATGTGCCAAGGCAATTCAATGAGATGAGGACAATGCATCCGATGGAGATCAGATGGTATTGCGAGGTAAAATTGCAACGTTTTGTTCCATATAGCTAGAAAATGCATTCGGAGAGAAAACGACATAATAATCTACTGACAACATGGACTGTCTGCAAAAATTAGAGAACATCCCCAAAAAATTCTCATGGACAGACATGCATGAAAATTCGATACAAATTTCGCTGACAACTAATTATATTCTAGATGGTCAGTCCATAGAATGACATGCCTCTTTCTCAATGTTATCTCTCAGAAATCATTACTGGTACTTCAGAAATATTCGTTGTTTCCGTATATCTAAAAGAAATTATATTTTTTCTCGGATTCGCCGAAGCTTCTTTTTTCGGGTATTTCAAAATGACTCTGCTGTCTCCATTTTCTGTCGGTTATTGTGTCACTCTTGTTCCCATGTATATCTGTGGTTACCAACTTCCATCCTGACATTTCAAAGTAAAATATATTGTAATATCCTTCCTCGGATGATCCTATATAAAACTTATCAATGCCTCCAACCTTTTTTTTTTCAGCTTTGTCTGTTTCTTTTTTTTTTTTGTCTTATACGCTCTTTTTGAAGTGGATAGTTTTCTTTCATCAAAGAATAGGATTAACCACCTCTACAGGCTCACAATAAATGACGCTGTGATTTCGATTAGACAAAGCTCTCAGTAGACCTGGCATTCTTTATGATGAATTCCTTAAAAACAAAGCTGGAGACTCCTTTGCAATGGCCACAGTTATCTGTCTGTCAATATATTAAAAAAAAAAAACAGACATGAGTAGTATGTGGGATTCTTGTGGAAATTCATTTTCTTCCCTAAATTCTTGTCCTGTTATTCTGCAGGAATTGATATCTCTAAGAGCTTATACAGAATGCTTACTTTCCAACATGTCCCATCGGAGACTGATTAACTGAAAAACGTGTTAAACATCGTAACATAGAAATAATCTGAATGATTTTTGTTATTTAATGCATTGCTGAACACATTTAAAAGAATCACACCAATTCACAGATGTCCTGGAAAGCGACAGAACCACAGCAACAACAACATTAATAACAATGACAACATATACAGCATAAAATAAGGTTAATATATTTCCAAGTTCATAGGTTAAACCAGTGCGGGATGAGCAAAATTACGATTTCCTTCCGTTTGGTATGAGAACAATTAATGAGCATATGCATTATTTTCATTACACTGAGCCTATTAAGACATGGTGATCCTGCACTCCAGGTTTACATCATGCAAAAGTCTACAGTCTAGAGAACTATGTTCAGTACAATGGCATTTTTTCACTCTGCTTTTATGAAATCTTCAGATGCATATTCAGTTTGCGAATACGTGACTTGGTAAAGCTGGGCAGCAGAAAATAAAACAATAATAACCTGCAGATCATACAGAGCCTATACAGACTACACTGTGTGAGAAGTTGCAAGTGCACACTGTCAATGCTTTTGATAACGAGCTGCAGAAGAAGGTGGATATTGATTTTATTAAGTTTAGCCAAAACGTCTGATGTCGCCAAAATGCCGACATTCCAGCTAGAGAAGAGAGTAACGAATACAAATCACACAAAACCCAGAAATATGGGTTATCGTTTTAATGATTTCTTTCTGAATAAATGAATATTGATCTACTTAGCAGTTGGTATTCTTTACCTGGTGGTATCACACTGTTATATAATACAGGCTGTGTAGATACAGCGGAGATTGATGTCCTTTATTGGGCCTGTCTTGTTCCATATTCGATCTTGTGTGCCCTAGCCGATGCCAGTATAATTTACAACTTGCAGTGACAATTTAACTAAAATAGTTGATTATAATTATGGAGGTGAAGATTTCTATGGCATCGACAGGAGAAGCTGCTTGATAGCAATGTCTTAAGAAGGGTATTATGACCCCACTTGTTTGACTTCCAAGAAGAAGAGCAGCGCGATATCCTTACAGATTTCAGGCAAACTTGATGGCCGAAAAATCATACCAGCCTGTTTTCATGGTCCAGAGTCACTGAAGTTTAGAAAGGCTGTTTAGAAATGTTGCCCACATTTTGCAATGCCACTTTTGTAATGTTAATTTCTTACAATAATATTCGAAAAGACAAACTTTCCATCCGAATCAATGAATAACACTACATCGTCGGCAAATTGCTGTAGGCCTCTAAGAGTGGCTAAACAGCTGCTGAAGCGTTTGTCTGTAAGAAGAATTCCTTCTGTAATATACAAAGCTATTAACTGATGCATTAATAGCATAACACAATGTAGAGAATGACCAACACGCGAAATATAAGTTAGAAAACTGACCGCCTCTTTTGAATTCCGGCACGATGAAGCCAACAAGGAGACAAATGGCACCTGGAGAGAGACAAACAATCAGAACCGTTGCTATGCTTATAGCCATGACTGCAATTCTCCTGTCTCGTGTCGATACATTTTCTGATTGCTGGGGTAGGATTGTTGATTTCTTCCGCCATTTAGATTTCTTTTTTAACTTACTAACCAGTAGAGCAGTCAAGAGGATAGCCATGAAGAAAAATAGAAATAGTAGAAATGAATTTACAATGAAAACCATGTCCTCAACTATCCATCTGTTTTCCCTGTGTAATAGGGTTAAGATAGTTTTGTTACAATGTACGTCGAATGCCATTCCGTAATATAAAGTTGCGTATTCTGGCAAGATGGCTGCGATCATAGTGACGTAGATTATCCCTATTACAAGTTTTGTCACTTTAGGAGTGATGATCTGCTTAACATGCAAAGGCATGGTGACACCCAGACATCTTTCAAGTGTAATATATATAGTGATCAAACAACTGATGTTGCCAAAACACGTTATCGGCCATGCAGCTGTGAGGTATGAGGTTTCATGAAGAACGACCACAGATTCGGTAAGGGGATTGATACAGATGGCATACCATTCTATACATATCACGACAAATAGATCAGAACAGGCAAGGGCAAATAAGCTGATGTTTGTGGTTTTGTTTAATCCTTGTCTCTTAAAAATGATTAAGTTGACGACATTGGCTGCTGTACCGTACAGACAAATCGGAGCAACCAGAATTAGATGATTGAGAAATAGAAATATGTTCCGACTTTCTTTACTGATCATCCCCAACTGATCTCTCGAACCGATACCAGCTTCTGCATGTTTAGGTCCAACTATATTTAAGCTGGTATTTCTAAATGACATTTTCTCCCAGCAGCTGAATTCCGAATGCTTTCAAATAATTAGCATGGTATTCTGTACTTAGAGCATATTATACAGAACATTAAACTTTCTCTTCTGAGGCGGATAGAAATTTGTCCAGCTTGAATTACTTATCGATCGTCAACGAAAGCGGCAGAAGGTCGTAAAAGTCTACATTTTGTAGGTAAGGGAATGCTTTAATGCTCCACCGATTGATCAACACTGCACTTTGTAAACTATGTTTACAAAACGGACATCCATGTCCCGGTTGTAAAATGACTAGCACCACATAAGTTGATGAAAGCAGTTTAATGAGTCACATATACATCGAGGACTGGCCCCGGTCTCCCTCTGACCACCACACTGAGATTTGTTGAAGACTAGAGCAGATGGAAGAAAATTGTCAGGATGTCATCAGTAATGTTCCCACAGTTCTCCACAGGCTGTTAGAGATGAGATGAAATGAAATGACTATTCGTTACTTCTGCAGATATTAGTGAATGTTACATTTCGACTTCATCGAAGATGAGCAAAAGTAGTAATATGGAATTTCGTCGTCATTCAACAATTTCCAAATGATCTGTATAATATTTATATAATATTTAAGTTTATTAATAATTTGTGTTATTTTTGCAGACCAGTTTTTTATTTTAGGTCGACTGTAAACTCGCAACGTTTACTTTGTTAATCGTCTTTGGTAATAAATGTTTATGAGATATTACAGACATTGTGAATATCTGTCGGATAGGATTGTTAATGGGTTTTAAACACAAAAGGTGTTTTCGGATCTTTATGTCTTTGATCTGATTAGTGGTATAGAGGTATGTTTATATAGCTTACAAGGCATTGCCTCATTTAGGAACATTATCATTTATTCTCTCCAAGGAGAATAGATAGAGCATTAGTAGCGAAAACTATTACCTATGACATCGTTAGATTTTCTATATGTATGTCTGATCTACAGTTCTCTTCTTCTTTTAAAGTCTGAAACAGCCCATGCAAGCAACGCCTAAATAGAACTATGAAAAATACGTATCCACATGGTCGATCATGGCCTGCATGTTCAGTATAAATACCCAATCTAATGTGGCAAATATCACACTGCTAGTCTATGGAAATTCTTTCTCCATAAAATATTTGCTGAACATAATATATTATTTGGTTTGCACACAACATGGTTTGGTTTCTTTTCCCATTTGCTGAAATAAATATCCAGAATAAAACCCACCCACCAGTATTGTTTATTAGAGATCCGAAGGAAAATATCTGCATACATGTATAACTACTTTTCTGTTCGGTCATTTATATCATGAACGTGGTATTTACTCTGACCACGCAACTAACATCATGTATTACGTATTTTTTTTTTCTCAGTGATCAGCGCTATCTGTGCTTCTTTGTCCTACAATGTTTAGATTTTATTCTAACAATAAATGCCATGATCTGTTTAAAAAATGTGCAAGATTCTAAGTGAGTAAGTATTATAACAATTAAGTTTAAAAGCCTCCTGTACCAATTATATGTTTGCTGATTTTAACATAACCTTTCTCATAAAATCGTGCATAATACAGAAGATAAGGTAAATATTTTTTATATGAAAGAATAAATCGTAAAACATTTACAAATATCATTTAAGTAATTTCAACGGCCCGACTGTGGTGAGAGGTCAGCATTTGCTAATCAATTTTTAATTCGTCAAAAATTCAAAAACCTACATAGAGAAAAAAACAAGGGTGTGTGTCTTGTGAAAACAGCATGTAACAGAATAACTCGCCATTTCATGCCTGTCAATATTATACAAGAAATTGGTAGATAATGTCTCTAGCAAATGCATTTCCAAATTCATGTATGGTCATATTCCTAGAATTGTTCTGCTCATTATTTAAGCAATAATTTACGTACACTCCAGCTAAAAATGTAGTAATATAGCACAGGCATATTACACAAAATGAAGAATGAGCAGGCAGTCTTCTGTCAGCTAAGATAATAGTGGTAATACAGATATAGAAATCGGCATTCTTAAACTGATTGTGGTCTCATACTTTATTGTTCAATTTAGTAAATCCCCAGGCAGCTTTGACAGTGCTAAATTCTGGTGTTGCAGACAATACTGAGGACTCACATCTGGATATGAGTAAGTTAAGCTGGCGCAAATGCTTTGACTAAGATGTCTTCAAAATAAATGAGGACCTGCTAACTGTACTGATCTCATACCTGTTTACACGTTTCTTACAATTTGATCACTAGTAAAATCTGAAACACAACTTCTGTGAGTGAACTTACTTAGCTCTGGCTTTTCAACGTTTACCGAGTATGACAAAATAAAATTCGTCTAAAGAAAGAGTATGCAAAATCATCCAAATATAACGTTCACTTTTAAAGTCTTCATAAGTTACTCAGTTTGATCCTTGGCTTCATGTACTGTGAACAACTGCATAATATAAGTCTGATGTTCATAGCTATCTGTTCCTTTTGCCTATGTGATTGTATGTGAATGAGTGTGTATCTGTGCACATGTATGTGTGAGTGTTCTGATCCTTAAGACTGACATTATAATCTGTCTCTGTCGTTAATTTAGCCCTAAAGCTGTTTCTATAGGGCTAACATCGAGATAACCTGATACAGAAAAGTGTGGTATAAACTGCATGGACCACGGCGATGTAACGAATACGTCGTACCATCTATGGGGTGTGAATGCTCGTCCATGGCCTAACGAAAAATGTACTCTTTAACATTTTTAACGTCACACATTTTAACAAAATGTTGCGCGAAAAATTAGACGGCCGATTTCTTTGAAATTTCTACTACGCATCTGACCTATAACCTCATATTGACGATATTGGTGATGTGGTTTAATTTTTTTTCTGTATTTAAAGCAACGTAAAAGCTATAATAGGAAAACCACGCACATAAAGCTGAAATCACTTGAAATCATTCACTATATCAAAATTTTGCTCTCCTTCGTCGATTTAATATGCCTCAGCTGATAGAATCAGGAAGAAATCAACTGGCACATACATATATATCTATAATTATACACGTATTCAGCAGGAAAAATATCTGAAAGTACAACTAGATCTATCTAATCTTACTAATTTTCTGGTACCCACAGTCTCCAGTGAGAGCGTTCTCTATGTCACATAGCAACATATCTTATGAAAGCAAAAACCGCTAAAATGAGTTTCGAATCACAGAAGAAAAAAAAAGTTAGGGCGGAGGAACATTGGTCGCTGCTCTGTCGATGAATAAAGAAGTCGTTTACAGTACCTACAGTCCATCGAGTGAGTAAGTTGCTTATTTAGTAATGTTCCTTTTCTCTTTACAGTATGTTTAGATTCTTGACAAAATAATTTTAAAGTAGGTAGGCAGAATATCAAAGAACTAGTGTTGAGAACAGACATTGCGACCTGTAGTGTTTAAAATATGGGACTCTTGAAAGTTGACTGCTGTGTTTGAATATGAATAAATAAATTAATATGTAAATAAGTGAATAATTGACTGAATAACTAAAGCACTAACAGGTTTGTAAATAAATAAGTTAATAAATAAAAAAGTCAATAAACAGATAATAAGTAAATAAATAAATAAACAAACGAACAAATTTGCATTACGTTTATTTTTTTAAATGCAAAAGTAAAAACTGAATTGAGGCTCAACGAATTTAACAGTGCCTTGCTAGCATGCTGATTATTCTGTTTCAGGTGATTGAGTAATAAATGTGATCAAACTTATTTGCATATTATGTTTGCTGCTCGTTATGTTATTACGTTTTCTTTCTGATATCTGACTTTGAAAGTAGTTGCTACATTCCACGAAAACGCAGTTCTTCTCTCCTAATGATAAAAGAGAAATCTGCAACAGAAGTATGCTCTCATCATCATGGAAGCCTCTTTATTCTTGGAGATTTTGCAATCCCGAATTCCTTGACAGTCTCATTTTTTTTTTCTGTTGGAAGTTTCATTATCGCTACGTTATTCTGTCATTGCATTCCCCCTGTGAAAGTAAATTTATTCTGTAATATATGTTTTTTGTCATACATTTTTTGTTTGTTTGGTTGGTTGTTTTTGTTATAAATGTCATTTCACTTCCTTTTCCTCCCCACATCTCTCTTTCTTCTTTCTTTCTTCATCATATCTCTCTCCTTTTCTCTTTTTTCTTTTTTTCTTTCTTTCTTTCTGTCTTCCCTTCTTCTCTTTTTTCGTTTTTTCGTTCTTTCTATCTGCTTTTTTGTGACTTTCTTTCTCTCTGTCCTCCCTTCCATTTTACTTTCTTTTATATTAACTGTTTTTTAAACCTCTTTGTTTTTCACTTTCTCCTTATGTTTCTGTATCTATAATTATCTCTCTCTATTAGCTATTCAGTATGTAAGCCTTTCTCTTTGTCTCTACTTTAACTCTTTACTGTTTCTCTCGTACTCTCTTCATTGTCTCTCTCTCTTTCTCTCGCTCTTTCTTTCTCTCTCTCTCTCTCAGTTTCTATCTTTGTTTATCACGTTATCTCTGAAGTCTTTCATTCTCTTTCTCTCTCTCTCTCTCTCTCTCTCTCTCTCTGCAGTCCTCATTCTGTTGCTCTCAGTCTTCTCCTCCTCTCTACTATGTACATCCATTTTCTCTCTGATTTAGTGTCATATACTCCCTCTCCATCTCTCTTTCTCTCTCTCTTTCTGTTCTTCTGTGCTTAACCCTTTCTTTCCCTTTCTGAATCGATGTATGTATGTGGGTGCTTCTTTCATTTCATATATCTAAGTTGACTAACGTGTCTGGTTTTTCTCTGGCAGAATATAATTATACTTTCTCTCTCTCTGTCTGTCTCTCTCTCTCTCCCTGTCTCTCTCTTCGTTTCTCTGTCAGTGAATAAATGTCGCATAATTAGTGTCCTTCTTCACTCTCCACATCCCACTATCAGTAATTACGCTTGTGATTCTTTTACCTGCGTAGAGATAGGATCGTATCGAAAATGATTTCTGCGTGATCTACATGCAACCTTAACATCCCCAAGCAATGCTTTTGGGAGGAAGGAGAAGAGGATGTAAAAGGAGCTGAGGACAGATCAAAGAACGGTATAAGATAGTAGAGCCGATTTTTTGGCATACTTTTATTTACCTGACTTTTAGCTTATCTTGTTGTCGTTGGTTGTTGTTGTTGGTTGTTGTTGTTGGTTGTTGTTGTTGTTGTTGTGGTTGTGTTGTTGTTGTTGTGGTTGTTGTTGTTCTTGTTGTTGCTGTGATGTTGTTGTCGTTGGTTGTTGTTGTTGTCGTCGTCGTTGTTGTTGTTGTCGTTGGTTGTTGTTGTTGTCGTCGTCGTTGTTGTTGTTGTTGTTGTGGTTGTTGTTGTTGTTGTTGTTGTCGTTGTCGTTATCGTTGTGCTGGCCCCGCAGAAATTCGTTTTTGCAACTTTTGCACGAATTCGTGCACTGCGCGACTTTTACAAATTTTTGCAACTTTTTGCAACCTTTATCAATTTTCGCAACTTTTAAGCGAATTCTATCAAAATAGAAGAAAATAATAATAAAATAAATTTTAACAATA
>JBCEWB010180686.1:0-10004 GCA_039654565.1 Peronia peronii
ATACATACATACATACATACATACATACACACATACATACATCATACATACATTCATTCATCCATCCATCTATCGATCCATTCATCCATCCATCCATCATCTATCTATCCATGCATCCATCCATTATTCGCTCATCCATCTATCCACCCATCATACCTCCATCAATCCATCAATCGATCCATCCATCCATTCATAAATCAATCCATCAATCGATCTATTCATCCATCCATCCATCCATCCATCTATCCATTACTCCATCCATTCAGTCATCCGTCCATCCATTTAATCATTCTTTCACCTGTCCATCCATCCATCCATCTATCCATACATTCAGGCTTGCCCTCTCTGATATATTCTCCTCCAATCTCTTTCTCTATCTACCCCTCTTCCTTCTACATCAACTGTGCCTTCCAGGAATGTGTTGGCAGGCCTGGATGATTTCTTGACGTGCCCAGAACACTTTTAATGTAAATAAAGCGGAATTATAGAAAAAACAATATCAATCTTGCAGAATCTTATGCTTTATTTCGCAGAAATAGACATTCTTTTATACGCCATGTCTTTTAATATTTTGAATTAGATATATTAGGGGGCATCAAAATCCTTTAAGCCTCTTTAGGTCTTCATGCAACACTGGCTGCACATGACAAGTAGAATCTTCTTGTGGAAACTGTTTAATTGTCTCTCTTTCAACTTGCTCTATCTGTTTGTATTGCTCTCTGCCTGTGTGTCGTGAATCCAAATCCAAACAAAGAAATAAACTGTATTAAACAAAAACAAACAAACAAACAAAACAACAACAACAAAAATCTGTGTAGAAGGAAGGATGGATGGACGGACGGAGCAAAGCGGGAAGGCGAGAACTGAAAAGGAAGAAATAAAGAAAAATGAATATATGAGATACGACACGATGAAATCAGGCTCTCGTCAAACTGAGGCGACCGGAGAAATCACGTGTTTTTCAACTGTGGATGAATTTTTTACGCAATTTTTTTCCTTCACAGAATCCTTCTATATCAATCTAAAAATGCATTTCAGAGTTTAGTTTGCTGAACAAGATTTGAGTGAAAGCTCAAAAATTGTGATTTAGTGGCATGGCTAATAAGGATTAATAACGATTTACAAAAATGATCCTCCATTTTTTCACTGAATTCAGCTGCTGCAACAGGCCGCGCACCATCTTTAACTGCCAATATCTCAATTTCTATTCAAGGTAGAACAATTTTTTTCACAGACAGAAAGGGAAATGAATAACCTTCACAGTGATACCAATCACTCCTTATGCTCAAAATTTGACGAGCGCCTGATTTCATCGTGTCGCATCTCATATTAATAAAGAAAGAAATGAAGAGAGGAAGGGGGGAAAAGGGAGAAAAGGAAGTGGAGGAATGGCTGAAGGTTGAAGAATGACGGATGAAATAAAGGAACAAAGGAATGAGATACCATAGAAATTTCAAAGGTCCCCATGACCTGGACACTTTGCTATTGTTCCAGGTGGAAGTTCTGAAGATCGACTACCTGGATGAAACCCAGGCTGAGCTCAGAATGCGGGACACCATGTGGTCATCTCTGGACGAGTGGGACAGCATTGTCAATAAGTGGACCAATGTAAGATACGAGACGATAAAACAGGATGACAATGAGTAAAGATGAGAGGAGAACTATGAGTATTTTTGTCTCATAAAACATGTATCCTGGTCAAGCCGAAAAGCGCCAAGTATATAAAATGTATATGTACACCTAGCCTATGCCTGGGCGGCTACATGGACACAATATGTGTATTCATCCATCCATCCATCTTTCCATCCATCCATCCATCATCCATCCATCCACCCATCTGTCCATCCATCAATCATCCGGCTGTCTGTCCATCCATCCATTCGTCCAATAAGCCACCTTTGCATCCACCCATTTATCCATTCATCCTTTCGTCCATCCCTCCATCCACCCATCCATCCATCTGCCTATCCATCCATCCATCCATCCATCCATCCGTCCATCCCTCCATCCACCCATCCATCCATCTGCCTATCCATCCATCCATCCATTTGTCATTTTTTACTTTATCTACCTAAAATCTCCACCATTGCCTGTTTCATTTACCATTCCCTCTTTGCTGGTGACACTTCTTTCCTGATCCTCAAGATGTTTCTGCCCGTATTGTTGTTGCGTCTGAATCTGCATTCAAAATTCACTGGCAGATTTAAGATAGCAGTAGAACCATCAAATCTGTGGTTCCTTTCCATGAATGAAATCAGTGAGCCCACTGGCTTGGCCTGGTAAAATCAGAAAGATAAGTTCAACTAACAGCGAAGTGCCTCTATTCTATGGGTTCAGGCAACAATCAGTCAGTACTGCTTTCATTTGCATGCGGTACGGGACATTACTCCCAGATTGAGTTCATGAGCTTTTTTAACATTCGCTGACAAAAATCTTGTTTAATTCATAGTTTAATAATCTTTCTGTATATGATCAAATATAATACCAGACGCGACACGATGAAATCAGGCTCTTGTCAAATTTTGAGTATACGGAGCTATTGGTATCACTGTGAAAATTATTCATTTTCTCTTCCGTATGTGAAAAAAAAAAGGTTCTACCTTAAGTAGAGGTCGAAATATTGGCAATCAAAGATGATGAGGGTAACTTGTTGCTGCAATTAAATTTAGTGAGAAAATGGCCGATCGCTTTCGTTAATCTTATTCATCCTTACAAGGCCATGCTACTAAATTATAATTTTTGGGCTTTTACTCAATCTATTTCAGCAAATTTAACTCTGGATGTGTTTTTAGATTGATATAAAAGAGTTCTGTGAAGAAAAAAATATTACGTTAAAAATTCATTCACTGTTGAAAAAGACGTGATTTCTCCCGCCGCCGCAGTTTAACGAGTGCCTGATTTCATGGTGTCTCGACTCATATATTCCTGTATTCAGAGACAATCAATCACATCATTTCATTCACTAAACACTGTTTTCATTTTCACTGTGTGTAAAAAAGAGAAGAAATATCGTCAAATTATTTTTTTTTCAATTTTGAAAAGAAGTCACCTAAAGGCAATTTGTCGAAGTATTTCTGTTGTGCCAAAGTATCTTACTGTTAGTTTTGTTAGATTAAGTTCTTGGTGTATATTAGTTTTGAGCTATCCCGCAGCCTGCGATGCTCTGTGAATGATTGGGGTACCTGGTGTCATTTTCAGGCCGACTTCCTGACCTTAGACCCCGAAGAGGTTAGCATGACCACCATGAAGTTCATGAAGACAGTAACGATGTTGGAGAAGGGCCTGCCTCCCAACGGCGTGGTTGTCAAGCTCAAGCAAAAGGTCGAAATCATGAAGGACAGGGTGAGTACTGAGATGTTACTTTGACGGTGGCTGTGAGGAATGATATGTTACAGTCCACTGTGGCTGTGAGGAATGATATGTTACAGTCCACTGTGGCTGTGAGGAATGATATGTTACTGTCCACTTTGTTTTTAGTTTATGCTATTAGTTTTGAATCAACGAGCCGGGAACTATCTTTTAGAAGGTACGAACGTTCACATGGATATCCTTCAAAGGAATACCTCGTTATACTATTAAGGTGGCCAGTCAATGAACTACAGTGGAACACACTTAAACCAAAAACGGATAAACCGAAAACACGGCTGCATCGAAGAAAAATTAAACCCTGTTTTTTTTTCTCTCTTTTACTCTTTGTCAATGGACTAGCGATAAACCAAAGTCAACACTCGTGGGAACACGGCTGAACCGAAAACAATGACCGTGATTTTAGTGGAAGCCAGCGACCTATTCTTAATCCAACACGCTTAGTACCAACAAGCCGTTCTCACATCGTCAGGCCGGAGGCCACCAGCAGGTGTCAAAGACGGAGATGGGTAGGGGACGGGGGAATTGTGTCAGTGAAGCAAGTGCGCATTGACTATGGAATCAAAATCATCGTGTTATCAGTGAAATTTTGACCTTACATAGTTTGTTCCCCGCTTCTAACAACTTCCACCATACCACTTTGGATAAACCAAAATATATTTATACCGAAATAATATGTCCGGTCCCTAAAATTCGGCTTAAGCGTATTCCACTGTATTTTGAATTCATTATATCTCATTGAAATGTATTACTTTTTGTCTTCTCGCTGTCTTAAGAAGGAACAAAATAGGTAACACATTCAATAAATTCCTTAATATGTCAACGTTTTCTGATCAACACTCATTAGCTCTAACGCTGTCGATTTGCAGCTCCAGGTGATCACAGACATGAGAAATCCTCACCTGAAGAAGAGACACTGGGACCTGATCGAGGAAGCGCTCAACGTCAAGTTCGACCCTAGCGAGCCAATCACTCTCGGCCTTCTGGTTGATATCAACGCCTTCCGTAAGGCCGAGGATATGCAGGAGATTGCGGGTATGGCATCCTCTCAGGCAGCACTGGAGGCCATTCTCAAGAAGGTGGGGAATGCATGGATGGATGGATGGATGGATTGCCGGTTAGGTGGATAGGTGGATGGATCGGTGGAAGGATGGATGGGTAGATGGAAAGATGGACGGATGGGCGGTTCGATGATGGATGGATGATGGATGGATAAATGGATGGATGGATGGATGAGTGGGTGGATGGATGGATGGATGGATGGATAGATGAATGGATGGATGAGTGGGTGGTGGATGGGTAGATGGATGGGTAAGATGGGTGATGGATGGATGGATGGATGAATAGATGGATGGATGTGTGGATGGATGGATGGATTAATGGATGAATGAATGAATTAATGGATGGATGAACGAATGGATGGATGAGCCTCCGGAAATGTTTCTATATGCCTAACATCCTCAGAAAATAACTGGAAGACATGAATTTCCTTTTCTCAATTACCATCAGGTGGTGGATTCATGGAGATCGGTGGAGTTCAATGTGATGTCGTACAAAGACCAGAAAGACGTCTTCATCCTGGGTAACACCGACGACATCCAACAGCTGCTGGATGACAGCAACATCAACATCCAAACCATCCAGTCCTCCCGTCATGTGGGGCCCATTAAAGACAAAGTGGACGATTGGGCAGCCAATTTGGCTCTTTTCTACAAAACTCTAGTCAGTAAAACCCGTCCGCCCACCATCTTCATCCTCTTGTACTTCGGCTTTTACTTATTTTTCCTCTTCTTTTTTTCTTTATTTTCTTCCGTTCTATATACGTCTTTTAACCACCTGGAGGCGGTTACCTCGTTATTTTCTCCCCTTTTTTTTTCTTTTTTTTTCTTGTCGCCTTTTTAACTTGTTCCTTTTTTTATTTCTCTTTTTTCTTCTTTTTGTCTTTCTTCGTTTTCTTCTTTTATTCCCCCTCTTCCGTTTCTTGTTGTTATTGTTCTTGTTCTTTTCCTCATCTCTGCCTTCTGTATTTCTCCCTCTCCTCCTCTTTTTCTCTTCCATAAAATTGTCTTTTCTTCTTTATTCTCTTTTATCTCTTCTTGTCTTAACTCCGTCTGAAGTTATCGTCGAGTTTCTTGCTGAATTCCTCACTCTTATGTAATTTATTGTCTTGGATATTTGAAATTTTACGGAGCCCGACCCTCTTTGCTGGACTTTGGTGCATAGATAGATGGATGGATAAGATGGGTGATGGATGGATGGATGGATGGATAGGTGGATGACGGATGAGTGGATAAATGGATGGATGGATGAGAGGGTGGTGGATGAATAGATGGAGGGATAGATGGATGATGGATGGATAGAAGGTTGGATGGATAGATGTGTGGATGGATGGATAGATGGACAAGTGCCTTACATCCATAAACTCATTCTGGTGAAGTCTAAATATCTCCAGATGTGTCAGTAAGTATAGGAAAGATTATGAAGGTTTCCATCTGACGCATTTTGATTCACTCAGAAACTGATATCCGCATTGATTAACTGCACGAGGAATACATTGCAACTAGGTCTATATCTTGACCATTCTTCTTTAAGTCAGTGTTGTAAGTTAATACATCGAATGTTCAGGAATATGTGCCAGATTTATGGACTACTTCCTTAAGCTTTTACAGGTTGTTAAGAAAAAGAGATCCATTGGAATTAAATCTATGTTTAATCTCAGATTTTGCGTGTATGATCATAAATGGATGAATTAATAGATGGACGGATGGATAGACAGATGGATGAATGGATGGATGGATAAATGAATGAATGAATATTTAGTTAATGTATGTGTGTTCATTGCGTGTGTGATCATGAATGGATGAATGAATAGATGGACGGATGGAGAGACAATTGGATGGATGGATGGATAAATAAATGAATGAATATTTAGTTAATGTATTAACGAAGAATTGGGAGAGATGAATTAACTTTTTGTGACTGGCAATCTCCCAGGACGCTTGGCTGGCCTGCCAGAGGACCTGGCTGTATCTGGAGTCGATCTTCTCCGCCCCGGACATTCAGAGACAGCTGCCAGTTGAGGCCAAACTCTTCATCGAAGTGGACAAATCGTACAAGGAGATCATGAGACGGGTCAGAAAGTCACCTCTGGCCATCAGAAACGGCTCACAGCCAGGTAAAACATTACTCGTGGCGTTCCTTTTAGTTCTGTCATAACTATCTGCATTTTTATACAAAACAGTGAACTGTTTTAGAGCAAGTATAGGATGATTCGACCTAAGTCCTTCATAGACAGGTCACTAAGTAGATTAAAAAAAATGCAAAAATAGACTGAAAAATATCGTGAACTGAGAACCAGTTTACTGTGTATTTTTCGCAGATATTTTCTAATTATTCTGATACTAACTTAGCGATGAAATCAGACGATATGAAATTGCTGGTCTTGTTACAGAAGGCCTGCGTAAGAACAGTAGAAATAGTTCACATTTTAACAAGCTATGTTCTTAGTTCTCATAAAGCGCCATGTCACTTTATCTTTTTCCGGCATTATTTAGTGAAATGGAAGTATTACAGCCTGATGAAAAAGTTCCTGAAAGGCAAAACAAAATACAAAATAAAAGAAAACAAAAACATCAAGTCATTGAGGTAAGTTCAATAATTTGTCATCTGCTGATAAGAGACTAGTTCTAAAGCTGTGTCATAATATGAGATGACATATTCAAGAACTGGGGCAAAGTCAAGGAGCTTATACTATTATACTGGAAAGCGGACTGATGACATCACGCGTACCGAATGTGGAGCCATGGCCGTGGAGGCAAGAAACCTAGTTAATGTTAACAATTAACGCCGTTGTTGTTATGTTACCACGTGTAAATTATTTCACAAGTAGAAGAAACCCACACTGCCATTATCTTACGATAGCAAGTCTATTGTAATTTGTTCTTGCTGTAGCTCTTGGTAATTAAAAATAAACAAATCATGAATTTGTTTGTTTACAGGAAAACATTTAAAAATATTGACTACACCACGTGCACGAATATAACAATTCTAAGTCTAACCCCATGGTCATGGCGCCCAGTATTGGCACGCTTGACACATGGTGTTTGTTCAAGTGACGTCATGAGTCCACACTCCAATATAACAGTATAAACTCTTTGGGCAAAGTGCATCACTGTACGCTGTGGATGTTATTTCTCTAATTGTGACCAAATGTCTCGCTTATGCCAGGATTGCTGGAAATCTTTGAACACAACAACCAGCTCTTGGATCAAATTCTCAAGTGCCTGGAGGCCTATCTGGAATCGAAGAGAGTTATCTTTCCCAGGTTTGTGCTCAGTCTGTTCTCAATTTAGCTTAAATAAATCGAACAGTTGCAGTTTACATGTCACTGTTTCATCAAGATGACCCTATCTATGGTTTTTTTTTATGCTCCTATAATTATTTCGTTATTTTATTTATTATGTATAATTATTTTGTTGAGCATCCTTCGTGTGATATATGCCTCGTCGTAGTTTATCCTGTTCAGCTATTATATTTTTTTTTCTTCAGTAGATGCCCTTATATATTTTTTTCTGTGATGATACTATTTATACACAACGTTATTTCTCTGGATACAGCCATAACACAATATCTATCACTGTGAATGTATGAAATATCTCGATGTATGAAGTTATCCTATGAAATCACACAAGCTTCATGTTTCTATATCCGCCGGTGGTCAAGCCATCGTGCTTTTATGCCTCTATTATTTTAAAGTATTCTATTTTGAAACAGAACACTTGAAATTGAACAAAAACCGGAAAAACTCCGACATGCGATGTTTTGAAGTTGATATCAACAACGGTTTATCAGGACTTGGAGCACTCAAAACACGTTTCTTTCTTTCATCGTTTTAATAGGAATAGATGTATTTGGAACAGAGAAGGAATGTATTTTCGTCATTGATGGCATTTTGTGAATGTATCTCTCGAAATAAATGTCCCGGATGTGTCTAGTACCTGATGCGTCTGTATAACCTTCAGCAGATCCAACCTGATATTTGGTGGTTACACATTGTTTGTTATTGTAATCCATAATATTTTAGATCGGGAAAGTATAGTTTTCACATACAAATCTTACATTGGAGGATCAAATGTAATTTAAACATTTTGATCAGTAATGTGATTAACAAAAAAAAATCTCAATGTTTAAGCTGACCAGCATGGGGAGTTCATGAATAAATAGCTAAACATTTCTAATACTTGGCGAGAGAAGCTGTGATGCGCCTTTTTAAGTTCGAAAAATACAAAGAAGCAAACTATTTCTGAATGGGCCATGATTGTGTTGCCAGATTTTACTTCCTGTCCAATGACGAGCTGCTGGAGATTCTTGCTCAGACCAGGAATCCTCTGGCCGTTCAACCCCACCTCAGGAAATGTTTTGATGCCATTCACAAACTGGATTTTGCTAAGATTGAGCCCACAGAGCCCGGTAAGGGGCAGAATACAGAGGTTGGGTTTTAATCACAGAAAATAATATCAAGGCTTGATCCAGTGAGAGACTCACTCACCATATTATTATGATGTGTAGGAGTTCTTTTCTCTACAGCGTACACTGACTGTGCTGGCTTGGTGTCCATAGTATGTCACCTTTATGCATGAAATGCTATCTCTGTTTATGTGAAAATAATATATCGTCATAGAAAACATGACATTTTAGCATTTTCTGCTGATAAGTTAAACGCGACTTCAATGAGCTATTCTAAAGTTATCAACGATTCTTAAAATTGAGCGCTTATTATGTGTGTGTGTGTGTGTGTGTGTGTGTGTGTGCGAGTGTATTTTTTCTTCTTTTTTTCTCTGGTTTATCTTTCTTGCCAAAACATTTCTACGCTTGTGTTAAAACAGAGACAGAATCGTTAAAAAAAATCAAAGTGAATGAATATACATCTGTTATCTCACAGATAATATACAATGTTTGTCACAATAGGTAAATGCTGCATGATTATTCATCTTAAGACCAAATCTGCTTCCAAATGCTGCATTAACGGTTGCATGATACTTAATCAACTTCGATTATCTTTCTGTTTGTCACGCAAACGCCTATCATCATTAATTTTCCTCATTTGCATGACACGTTTGCCTGTTCCCCTCTGACCTATGGCTGACCCCTGTTGTACCACCTATGTCTGCTGTCTGGCGGTGCCGACGCAGATGAAGAAGTTCAGTACACCAACGATATTCTGGCCATGTTGTCACCTGAAGGCGAGCGAGTGGAGTTGGGCAAGGTGAGCGGATCGTGGGCAGTTAGTGAGGCATTCAATTTGCTACAAGAGTTTCATGTCAAAACTGTATATCAATGAGATGTTAGATGAATCTCAATCCAGACAACAGGATTATTCTCTTCAATTTCCCATCCCCGGCGTCCTATGCGTCACCTCCATTTAATAGTACGTAAGTCAAGGTCAAATGTCATATTGACATAGATACTTCACTTCCAGGCTCCCATTTCTTATACCGTCAAGAAATTACATTCGTAAAAAGTATCTGAAAACATTAAATTTCCTATATCATGAGTCAGATAATTCTGCCTTTTGTGTTGCTTTTGAAGGGGGTGGGGTGGGGTGGGGGGGGGGGGGCGGGAGAAAATTGTGTTTGGTC